>CAKNWW010342505.1:0-23128 GCA_932074435.1 Andricus kollari
ATTTTCAGCTGTAGCATAACGCCAAGATTTTTTAACGTCTTTTCAACCCGAACGATTAGCCGAGTGGCTTGAGCGGTTAGGAACGAGTTGCGTTAGTCTAGAGGATAGGTAGTTCAATCCCCGCAGCGTGCGTCCGATTTTTCAGAGCGTAAAAGGCGTGCGATTAATACGAGTAGTAATTGTGTGTGTTATATTGTGTTTAAATAAATAAATAAGTTAAAGATAATAACATTATAAATTTAAAAAAGAATTTTTTATTTTTTTATTAGCATAAACGGCTAACTTGACAGTCTATGAACCCTTCCTTGACTATCTTCGACAATTTAATATTGGAGTGCTGAACGGCTTACAAATTTGTCTGTGATATTTTGTAGATGGAGTCTAGGAGTGCTTCACTGATTATGCTTGACGCAATCTAAAAAGCCCTATAATTCTTAAAGCACTATTTGCATGATTTTCCAATACGATATTTTCAATTTGTCAAATGCTTTTAGACCTATCCTAAAGTCACAGACTCGGTCAATGAAAATTTCGAGCACTTTTTTTTTCCGTGTAGGGGAAGTACAAAAGCTGAGGGCGTAGCCCGAGGTAAATACACTATCGAGCGCGAAGCGCGAGAACCAACAGACGGACGCCCTAGGCGCGCTCAAACTAGCGAGCCGCGCACGCAGCGCGCGATAATAATGTGCCGGCACGGCGAGCAGATTTTTTTAGATATGATAAAGACCATTTAGCAAATTCCATTTACATTTACCAAAAAATTAGTCATTCTGGTTTCAATAATTAAGCATTGATTGATCTATTTAAAAATGAATGGCTTTGGAACTTCCGATCAACTGTTTATCTGGGGAAAGCCGTAGCTTTTTAGAAGATAAAAACAATTATCTTGTTCACTGTTCTTTTGCGGGAAATAAAAATAAATTTTGAATGGAGTGTGACACATCGTCTGACATTGCCAGCAGGGATATTTTTTTATCGACAGATGACCTACCGACCTATGACAGTTAATGGACGTTCACTAATGGACTTTCTCAATACGTATTGCGTTATGGGATTTTGAGATACGTGACTCTTGAGAAGTGACGGAAAACTTCGATGTATGTTTGGATATTTTATAGGTGTATCGAACGTGCTATAAAAAAACTCAGACTTATCGAAGAATTCTTTTAGAGATCTATCATAAAAACTACGAGACACCAGCAGTTATTTTCTCTGTTAAGTATAAAGATCTATCTTTTTATATACTTATTCTTTAACTGATGGAAAATGCATCTCAAAGAGTGAAAAATGATGATAAAATAAAGGGCATAACTGACGATTTTGAATTGCTTTAAAAATGACGTGAAATTTTTTTTTAAGATACTAAAAGCGTTTCTACTAATTTGAAAAATAATTATTTATTTGTATTCTATAGCTAATTGTGAAGTTTCAACTCGATTTACCTAATATTGACGATTCTTAATAAAATGTACAAAAACGTATTTTTTATGGAAATGCGTGTTAAACATCATCAGGCTTGCGGAACATCTAAATATCACTAAACTCTCATTCTTTCTTAATTTTTTACTTTTCATTCTACTTTTCCCTTATTTATATTTCAATTCAGAAATTTTTTTATAAATCAAGATATATGAATTATTAAAAAATTAACTCATAAAAATATAAGAGAATAAGCCTAAAAAAAAGTTAGTCTCCCACTCCCTCCCTCTTTATTATTGTCTTATCATGACCAATTATCTACATCTACCCTTTTCTATCATCCACAGGTCTGTACCAATCATTGTCTATCCTTCCATTTAACCAAGTCTATCATTTTCTATCATTTTCTATCACCCACCTATCCACCTTAATCCTTTTTACTCCCTATTTTTCTACCAAAATCCTATATTTTTCATTCCCTATCTTTTTATTCAACATTAAAACATGAAGAATTTAACATTAAAAAATATTGAAAATTTCTAATTGCTTTATAATGATAAACAATAAATGTCGAAAAGAATATTTATTCAGTAAAATGTATAGAGTAAAATACATTTTAATCGAATTTCTAAAAGTAGATTTGCAACTTCAACATCAAAAGAAGTGAAACTCTGCCACCCCAAGCTGACTGAAATTCATAAATGATGGAGAGATATAGTAGTATAAACGTTTATTCTTCAGCCTGTTGGCCTTAAAAAATTGACTTGCTTACACTTTCCTTATATTTACATAATTTTCCTTAAAACTAAGCCTTAAAACTAATATCCATCCATACCTTATATTTAGGATCGCACGCTCTTATCGCCTTGCCTTCCTCGCCTCGCTTCGCCTCGCTCGCATGTCCCTACTCTCTCGCTTCCGCATCTATTACCTAATGCTTATCTACTATTTACAATATTTACATCCTACTTATATCTACTTCCTCTCTTATTTACAATCTTTTCTCCTCCATTCCTCTTCCTCCTTCCTTCTCTTCTTTTCCATCTTACCCAAAACTCCCTTCACCCATGCTACTGCCCTCTTGTCCCCCCTTTCATGCATCAATACCTCCATGCTCATTTCACTCCTTTCCACCTCTACACACTCCTCCAACCAGTGCTCCACTTTTGCATCACCCTTCCCACACAGTTCACACATCCTCTTCTCACTCGTGAACCAGAACCTATTAAAATCCTCTGATGGAGAGATATACAAAATCTTTATCTTATTAAAGAAGACCTCAATCACGCCCTTAAAGGGTTTATGTGAAAATATGCAAGATACGGAAAAATGTTGACAAGAAAAAATGTTCATCTCGAAAAGATCTAAAACTTTCTGGCAACCTTTTTTCAATAATACGCATGTTTGTATTTTAATCCTGAAAAATTAAAATTAAATTGTGGAAAAATGACTCAAGATACAATAAAATGTGTAATGAAATTTTGTTTTGCCTTAAATAGATTTACAAATTTTCTTTTGGCCATTTTGTGGTAAAATACGTATTTTTCGTTTTAATCGTAAAAAGGACATTTTCAAAAACAAATTTAAATTTATGTAAAAATGAACATAATCTTTGAGCGCTTCGTTTATCGAGGCTTGAGCCTGTCTACATGTAAGTCGCAAGCTGCTCCACCTACTAATGCAAAATTAGTCTAGCGCTTGCAGTTTAACCCTTACAGTTTTTAAACAATTGATTTGTTTACGATAAAAAAAGAATTCAAATATTATGTGACACGAATGATACAATTGCTTGGAAAATCAGTTTTATATTTTGTTTTGATAAAAATAATGACTTTTCTGTTACACACATAATTTTTAGAATATTACAGAGGGCATTGTATCTGAGTTTTATTAAAAAATTCCTAAAACTGTCCACTTGAGCACGATTTGAAGACAAAAACAGAATTAAAATCAGGTATCGAAAAAAAATTATCTTGTAATTTTTTTCCAAAACTCGTCTCGCGGAAAGCAGCCGTCACTATCGAAATCGATGAATCCTTACGAAAGAATCGTTATTCTCGAACTCGACAATATCGTTTAGAGATGTATTATTAGGCATTCTCACTTTATCGTCAGCTAACTTCACTTCGTTAAGTGCTGAGGAGAAAACAGTGGACCAAATGCGTGGGATTTGGTCCATTTTGGCCCTATTTTATTAATATCTTCGTAAAAATCAATTTTTTTATGTATAAATGTATTTGAAAATAAGTTTTTATTTTTTTAAACTTTTTTATGGAATAATAAAATGATGCTAATTGTTATTGATTAGGAAGATATTACAAAATTAAAATTTTGTCCCATGCGTTGGGTGCCATTATTTTCCCCTGAGCACTTGTAAAGTGAAGTTCGAGGTAAAGTTAGCTGGCGATGAAGTAAAAATACTTAATTAAGGATGGGAATAAGTCTGGTTTCATAAACTAAAAACTGGGAAGAATTTTCGGTCTCACGGTCGTAACATTATTGAGCACAGGAAGCGATCCAAGGACGGCGGTCTTCTGTATTCTGCCTGTAAGAAGTTTACTTTGTTATCGAAGCAATTATTATATGGAAAAATCCATACACAAAATTCTATTTATTTCAAGCCAATTTATTAATAATATGTATTTAGGAAACTAGATACTGATCACAAAGAACAATAAAAGATTGACTTCTATTTTCCGTAAGATTTAGGTTTGGCCAAAATCTTTATTCTAGGTGGGCACCAGGCTTTTAATGCTGCAGGAGATACGTCGAATGCATTTTCTCTCAAGTCAGTCTCTTTTCCAGGTGGTCGGACCAAAGGCGTAGCAAGAATTTTGTATCGTTCATTGGCTGTTATTAGGAATATTGATATTTTTTAAATGAATTTTTCATCAAGCTAATTAATATCTAATTAATAAATCTAATATTAGTAATAATTTTCAAATTTTTACCAATGAACTTCAGAGCAGATTTTTTAACCTCTCCAGGAATAAGTGGCGTTATATATTCTCGAGGACGTTTTCGAAATGCAAGATTTTTAATCTTATCAGTCACCTCATATTTCAGAGCACCTGGATGAACTTTAAAAGGGTCCCTCATTGGCGGAAATGGTCTGACCACAGGTTGTGCCAATTGATCTACTTTTTTCGGATCATATTTTCTCTTCATTTCGAATTTCTGAAGCATTTGAGAACATTTTTAATTGGAGAAATGATGTTTTCAAAAGCTTCCTTATAATATTTCGTAAATTATAATATCTTTTTGAAGTGTTAAAAAATCGATTTAAAAATTAGTTTAGACTTAAAATTATATTCAAAGTACACTGGAACCTGGATTTGAGTACGATTTCGATTACGGACTTGGACACAAATCGAGGGACTCCAAACGTAAACAGTCAGGGTCGCACGAACTATTTCTGTTGGAATTCGAGGCATGACGCCACCTGATGCAACTAACGCGGTGAGAGTGTGACCCTCGACCTGTTTTTCAAGCTTGATTCAACAAATCCTCCCCTCTTGGTCCCGCTGCTCATCTCATTACCAAATGCTGAGGACAATCAATTCTAGGAACGCACAAATCCAGTTTACTGAAATCCAGGTTCCAGTGCATAAAACTGGATTTGACTACATATTCAGGACATGTATCAGGTACTAATACTTATATTTTCGACGATTTTTCCGTTAGATGTATTTTTTATAAATAAGATATCGGTTTTGGAAAACAAATTTCAAAACAACAAATTTTCATCATATAAATTTTTGGAAAAATTGTTGCAAAATTTTGACTTAACGTAGATAAATAGAGTTTAGTGTCTCTCTTGATTTTCCCAAAATGTCAGAACGCTACCTTATTTATAAAGAAAAGTTATCTCATAGAAGAAAACGTCGGTAATGTAAAAACCGGTTACATGCCCTCAAAGCAAATAAATAAAATTAAAATGAATAATAATTTACTGGTGGTGATGGAGGGGGCCTTGCCATAGGCTTTGCAATTCTCTCTAAAACTTTCGCGTGTCTCTCCCAGTCGCCAGGTTTATTCAAAGCTTGTTTATACTTTTTTTTCAAGTTCGCTCTGATTAAAAAATTAAATAAGATGATAATCATTTAAATACAAAAATCATAATCGAAACTTTCATTCTCAAGTTTTCTCTTCCAATATCATATTTCATAAAACGAAATCACTTTTAATTACTTAATAATTTAAATAAGGCCGTCTCTACACGTTTCGAAATTTCGGCAAAAAATAAAATACAGAGAGTCTGGTAGGCTGGTTTGTTTTTCAACTTTGCTGTCTGATTGACTTTTATTACAAAGCAAAAGCTGCCCATCCATACCAACTTTTCACTTGCAAAACCTTTTTTTGGTCGAATAATGTCTTCTGTTCGTTATTTGAATTTGAAAGTACAAAAAAATGTTTCCTATTATAGTTAAAAATTCTGAAAAACTTTTTATATGACGTATTCCCCATACGAAAAAAGACGTTTTTGTACATTTTATCCAGAATCATCAATATTAGGCTATTTTGCATTTTTTGGGACATTTTCCAAGCACAATACAACGTCATTGGGGGCGTCAAAATGAACATTTATTGGGTCGAAATTACTCCTTGTACATTGTTTAAGAAGCGCCTAAACTTTACTTTGCAAAAAGTTAATAAAAAGTACTTCTTTTTTCAATTTTTTCGAAAAATGAGCTTCTCTCATTTAAAACCCCATGTTACTTTTAAAAGCCCAGATGGGTACATATAATCAAAGATTAATTACGTTTGAAAACATCATACGTGAAACAATTAGATTTGTTCCTCTCTCAGATTTTGGAATAAACCAAAAAAAAGAAACTAAACTAGAAAAAAGTAGATTTTTTTATAAAAGAACAAAATTCCCGATTCTAAATAAAGTTCACTGCTTTTTTCCGTTCAAATAAAATTCTCTATTTTTTTCTTTTTCTCGGTCCGCTGGACACCCTGAAGTAGATTAGTTTTTCAAATTTTAATATTTATTTTTTGTTTTTTGCGTAGTAGCACTAGGAAGTGGTATCGACAAGGGAATTGCACAATTGTCTGAACGGGTTGGAAAACTAGATAAGAAAAGTTCGGAGATTCGTTTTCATGATCTCTGATGGGAAATCGGCTTTCCATGAGGAGATGAGATCCCTTGACAAAATGAGTGAAGGAGAGCAGTTGAGTGAAAGCGAACTGGAAACTCGTGCAGTACTTACTCCCTGGCGGCTGCTTGCTGATGGAGAGTGTTGCAGATAAGTCGATACCTTTGGTACTTCGATTTGCGAATCCTTATCAACAATTTATTCATCCTTTCCTGCTTTGCTTTATTTCCGAGAAACAGCTTTCTTGTATGATACACTATGCTACGAAAAATCATCATTATTAAAATAATTTTTTTAAGTTGTTAATAACTTTAAGAATAATTATTGCATAATTTTTGGAAAACACCGTTAACTGCAAAGATTGACGAGTTGTGATTTGAGAAGGGGCCTTGACTGATTGAAAGTCTGTATTTTTATAATTAAGAACGCTATTAAAGTAACAAGAAGTTATATTGTTGAAAAATGTAATAAGTAAAAAATCATTTGAAAAAATTTCTTGAGTTGCTTGAAGTGGAAACAACAATTTGGAGATTTTCAAAAGAAATAAAATAAAATTGTATTAATAACCAACCACGGTGTTCCTGATCTAATTACCTCTGCTAAGCGGATCTCATCATTATTTATTTGAGTAAAAAAATTTGTTAAATTTATTATTTGATATTTAAATTTATGTAAAGCTTAGTAATCTATTTCAGACTTAAAATTTGAAACATGTATTTTGTAGTATTTAATTCATTTTTCTTTCTCATAGCGGAAGGTTTGTAATGACCTAAATTTTCAAATATACTTCTTTGACATATTTTGATATAATTCGACCCCACACGGAGACAAATGGCTAGTCAGCCTGAACATCTAGAGTGTCAGACTGACTATATTTCAGTTTTAACTACGGGACAGCTCCCTAGATGGTCTAGCGTACAATCCATGGTGTGTCAAAATTCGACGGTTAGCTTCACTATCCCAGAGTGTAGAGTTTACGATCCTGGAGTTTAAAACTAATTATCTCAGAAATTTTAGTTTGATTATTCTGCAATGTTAACTTAATCATATCAGGGGGTCAACTTTATTATCTTTTGTCCGTCTTCTATCTACATATATATTCCTTAGAGGAAGAGAGACAAGCGACGGAAATTAAATTAATAAATGAAACCTGAAAAACATGAAAATTGATGTAAAATCGATCAATTCTGAAAGCATCTTTATTATTTTTGAAGAGTAGGATGACTTGAGACATGATTGTATATGTATAAAAACTTTGACACCATAATACTTTGAGCACGAGAGGCTAAGCAAACGGCGTCACTTCACTGAATTAAAACATTAATACGGGAAAAGTCAGAAAACAATATAAATGCGTATTACTAATCTCGCAAGTCTTGTTTCTTTATCAACGAATTACGAAATTCTGAGCACATTTTCGGTCGAAAGTGTTGAGAATACGGACTAATTTTAAGGAGTGACGCCTTTGTTCTTAATCCCTCGGAAGTATCGAATTTTACGTTCAAAATCAGAACGAAAACCACTCAACCCACTCTCCAACATGTTCTCCACATTATATTCACTCTCGACACATGTTTGAAGTTTCAAAAGATTGTTTAAACTTATTAAAAGTGTTGTAAAGCACGGTTAACGTGACACCGAACGTCAGTCGCTCCAAAAATGTGTTTCGGGTGCCGGGTGTGTTCGCTCGGCGTTCGGTAGAGGTCGTGACACAGCCACTTCTGTTTGACATTCTGGAGTGTCCATTTGACTATACTGATAGTGAGTCTGAATCACCTGTGGATATTCAAACAGACTATACAATTATGGTCTGCCTGACTATGAAGAAAAAACTGTGGATGGTACTTGAGACTATCTAGATTATCAAACTGACCATCTAAATTTTGACACTTCAAGTTTGACCATCCATTTTTCTCCGCGCAGGAGCTCGAAAATAACTTTTTTTTTTAAATTTCCGTGTGTGTGTGTAACATTTTTCTGTTCACCATATCTCGCAAAGTAAAAGAGCCGATCATGAAATTTGGATGAAGTGTAGCTCCGATTGATAACCAGATCTGATAGGATTTTGAGCTTAGATCCACCATTTAGAAGTAGTTTTTTCTTGCGTTTAGAGATTTCGAAAGAAAAATTTTACCTTGTTTATATAAGAATGACTTTTTTAATATTCAAAATACAACAATACGATATCTAGCTTATTTGTTCGCGTATCTGAGAGGCATCAATCGACCTATTGTTGAAACTTTTATGACATACCAGTACCGATTTTCTTACTTTCGAAGACCATTATTGATTAATCAATAGCTACTCAGCAAGTTTAAAGAAAAGTTACATTGTTTCTATGAGGTTTTAATTTGAAATATTAAACTACTGTAGAGTAAAGAGTTGTTCATTGTAACAGAACACATCAATTGACATTTTGGTGGGCCCTCTGATTTTCTGAAAATAAAATTTCCAGAAAGACAGAAACATGAGCTTGAAAATTTTTTTTAAGTATCCATTTTTTTTCTTTTGTTAGGGAAAACCTTCCTCTATGAGGAAGCAAATTTATTTGATACTTATTATGAAGCAAAATGCTCATGAAATGACCACAAAGAAATACACCCATAGTGAATACGTCCATATTACTTCGCAGTCGTATTTTAAAATCTCTTTGATTATAATACAAGTATATTTAAAATGTTTTCATTTTTAGTCAATAATTTCGAGTTTTGTGGTCACTTTATACATTCAGAATTTATATACATTCAATAAATAAATATGAATTAATTTCGCTAGAATTTCGTGTCATTTGTTACTCATGAAATTTAATAACAGTTATAACATTCTTATCTATATTTTCGCTTTAAAAAAAAGTTTAACTTCCAATTTACTGAAATTTATAACATTAATATCTACTTGGCCAAAATTAATGATTGATATTAATAATAATAAAAATAATATTGAAGAGTCTTCAATTGAAAATATTCAAAATAGACGAATTTCAAATTGAATCTTTAAAATTGAAGATTTCCTAATCTAAAACATTTACAATTAAAAATTATACGTTTTATGTTTCACAGTTAAAAATTTTGCAATTTTGATGATTTACATTTAAAATTTCATAAATTTGGAAGATTTAGAATTAATACCTCTTGTCTTTGGCTCTTCAAAATCATCATAATTCAAGAATTGTTATTTATACGTCTTTTAAAGGTCAAGAGTAATTTTAAATCTTCCAAATTAAGGGATTTTAAATTGCAAATCGTTAAAATTGAAGAATTTTCCTTGTAAGTCTTCAAAATTGAACTATTCCAAAAAAATGTTCCAAATTACATACCTTTAAAATATATTTCTTGAAAATAATTGTAATTCCATATTTGGAACATTCAAGAATTTGTCAATTGTAACTTTTCAAAAATGCAGAACTTTGAACTGCAAATCTTTTAAAATTGTGAAGTATTTAATTTTGAAAATTTATTATTATAAATTCATAAATGATCAATAATAATATTAATAATAATATCAGTAATACGTAATATTATTGAATAATAATTTATAATAATTCCATTATTCCATATTCTTTTGCCATGAACGGTGTTCTCCCAAATTGCGGCAGCACTGTTTCTGAGGTCCGTAATTCGAAGAGAGCCGTCCCAGTGGGCACAAATGTCCAGAAACGTTATTAGAAATTCTAAAAACGTCCTAAGTCACTCCAAATAACGTTGCTTGAACATACAATGTTCCAGAGACGTTTTAAGGGCGTATTTGAAACATGAAACGTTTTCAGAACATTATTTGGTCTGACTTAGGACAGTTTTTAAAACGTTTTTAGAACATTCCAATTACGTTCTTAAGGCAGGATTCTACTTTCCAACGCGCGAAAAAATGATATTTAAAAATTTGTTTTTTAAAACATTAAGAAAGATATTGATGTAGGGTTTATTATGCTTAATAAAGATACTCTTAAAATACATTTAAAAAGTTTTTTAGTTTATTTTATGCACGCTATATACATTTAAATGGCACTTTCTCGAAACCACGTTTTTTACCGCTTGTTAAAAACATCTCCGAAACTACCGAATCGATTGGTCTGAAATTTTTACCACGTATTCTGTACATATACATCAACCGGTAGTAAATGTAAAAATCTACTACCACCGGTTGATGTATATTAATAGAATATGTGGTGAAAATTTTAGTCCAATCGATTAGGTAGTTTCGAAAAAATTTCAACAAGCGGTAAAAAATGTGGTTACGAGAAAGTGCCATTTAAATGTATATAGAGCGCATAAAATAAGTTGAAAAAATTGTTCAAATGCATTTTAAGAGTATATAAATTAACCACAACAAACCCTACATCAATATCTTTCTTAATTTTTTAAAACAAAATTTACAAAAATAGCATTTTTTTGCGCGTTCGAAAGAAGAATCCTGCCTTAAATTTCGTGCCCACTGGGTAACTGTCGGGTACGATTATTAGCCAAATTTCAGTATTCCAATTAACAACGTTAACTGCATTTTCAATAATTAATTAACATTTTTCAATCATTCTTTGCAGAAATGAAAAGACCATATGCAAATCAGCCAAGAAAGAAAAAAGTTCGGTAAATAAATTTGAACACGCGAATAAAAATTCGAATAGGTTTTGTCAATTTTCTCGACTGATTGTTTGCATACTGCGTGAAAATTGCTTCAAGTGGCTGTTTTCAGTTTGTTCTTTTGAATTTTCTCGAATTTTGTAAATCAAAATTTATTTAATAATAAAAGCAAAAATATTGTGTTCTTAACGTTTTGACCAAATATCTTTAAAATTACATAAAGATTCTATTTATAACCACTTGACCATATTAAATAAGGTTATATGTATCTATTTATTGATAAAGATTAAGGGCCGGTTTCACCAACCTCGGTTAAAAAGTTGATCCTCGGTTAAACCGATAATCGACGGTTAAATATGGCGTATAGCGTGCATTTTAACTGGCCGTCAGTTAACCAATGACTTAACCGAGGTTGGTGGAACTGGCCCTAAGAATTTTCTACATAATCAATTTAATAAATGAAAATTCTCATGTAATTTTATTTGTTGATGTCATTTATTTTTTAATGTTTCTAAATATTACTGATAAGAGAGAAAATTTTGATTGTACATGTTTTGTCATATTAGAAAATAATTCTGTTCTTAACATGTTGCAATCACGCTATTATTCGATGATAATAATTATAAATAATTTACAATTTGAAAAGATTTCAAAAAGATTTCAACAAAATGTTGATTTTTGAAGATTTGGAAATAAAATTTTGAAGCTTGTTAAGAATTTTGAAAGATTTAAGATAATAAATTTTGTGTTGAGATTCCAGCGAAAATTTAAATTGATTTTTTATTTTCAAAAATTAATTTAAGAAAATATTTAAAAAGATTCTAAGAGTAAAATAATTGTAAGCCTAAAAAGATTTTTAAAAAAACATAATGTAGATTTTTAAAGATTTCGAACAAAAAACTTAGAAGCTTTTTAAGCATTTTGAAAGGTTTTATCATAATAAAAAATTGTTCTTCAGATTTGTGGGAAATTCTTTTATTATTTTTTTAGTTTACAAAATGTTTGTTAAGAGAAAATTTAAAAAGATTTCAGAACATTTTAAAAGATTTTAAAAATTGTAAAAAAATATTCTGGAAGATTTTAAGGCAATTTTTTAAATTTTGCACAATTTTTTTAAAATGTCAGAAAAAATTCAAAACATTTTTAAAAAATATTTAAATGTTATTACAAAATTTTAAAAATAATTTAAAATTTGATAAGATTTTAAAATATTTTCAAACCTTTCAAAAGATTTCCAAAATTGTCGAAGAAGAAGCTGGAAGATATTAATATAATTTTAGGAAAAATTCGAGTCAGTATGAAAGATATTTAGGGATTTTAGAAGTTTTACAGCGATTAAAAATAGTTTAAAATTGTTTAAGATTTTCAAAAATTTATGAAATATTTTTTATTATATTTGTATAAGATTAATAACAAATAAACTACAAAAATTGTGATTCAAATAGTTTTTTTGTATTAAAAATTATTTTTCCCCTCAAATAATTATATGGTTGAAATTTTTTTCTTTTTTGACAGAAAAATATTTTTCGGTTGAAGATTCAACTATTTGGTTGCAAATTAACTTTTTTGTTACAATTTCGACTTGACATGTCTTAAATCTTCAAAAATCTTTTCGAGGTTTCTCAAGAATCTTGGGAAAATCACATTTATATAAACTTGAAAACAAATAAACTTACGAAATATTTATTTAAGAATGTTGTACTGTTTTAAGATAATTAACAAAATTTCTTAAGATTTTTGGGAGAACTTAGAGCAACTTTTTATTTTGAAAAATTAATCTCAAGAGAATATTTCAAAAGATTTTTAAAATTGTCGAAGAAGAATCTGGAAGATTTTAAGACAATTTTAGTAATAATTCGAGTCAGTTTAAAAGATTTAATACATTTTAAAACCTTAAAAGATTTCCGAAAATTTATAAAATATTTGTATAGATTTTCCAAGCATCAAACAGTCCTAAATATCTTTTAAACTTACTCAAATTTTTCCTTTAATTTTGTGAAATCCTGTAAAATAAAAAAAAAATGCGTAGAAATTTTCAAAATACTTTTTCGACATATCTAAAGTCTTCAAAACACGTTTTCAATTTTCTCGAGAAACCTAAGAAAAACTTATTCATATGAACTGACAAAAAGATCAGAAACTTAAAAAATAAATTGTTCTTAAAAAATATTATTTTATATTAAAAATGGTTTTTTCCCTTGAAATTATAATTTGCCTAAAATTTCTTCTTTTAAATTGAAAATTTATATCTTTTGGTAGAAATTTCATCTTTTCTTATTAAAATTGCAACTGATTAGTTAATAATTATAATTTTTGTTAGTTCAGGATTCAAATATTTTGGATGAATTTAACTCTTTTTTTGATTTAATATTAAAATCTTTTTTAGTTTTAATATCAACTAATATATTTTTTGTCAAGAATTCATTTCTTTTGGTTAAAATTCAACTACTTGCTTAAAAATTAAACTAATTTGTTAAAAGTTTATTTTTTGCTTGAAGATTCACAATTTTAGTTCAAAGTTCATCTCTTTGGTTCGATTTTATTGAAAATTCGTATTATTTGGTTAAAACTGAACTTTTTGGTTGAAAATGAAATTTTTGTTGAATAATTATATTTTCGGCTTGAAAATTAAACTGGTAGAAAATTGATCTTTTTTAGAAAATATTTATGAGGTGTCTCGCCGTCCGGAAATTCAGGATGAGTAGTCAAATGTTTTTCATAGGCTTGGCAAGTCGTCCCGAATTTTTCGGACGTCTAGTACATCCCCTTTTCCAACTCCCTAATTTTTCGGGACGACTAGACACAGCCAAATATTTAATATTATTTTGTTAAAAATACAAATGGTTGAAAATTAATTTTTGTGGTTAAAGATTTAATTATTTGGTTTAAAATTGGCCTTTTTGGATGAATTTAACTGTTTTTGATTAAAAATAAAAATATTTTTGGATTGCAACATCAACTATTACAATTTTTGTTTAGTATTCATATTTTTTGTTGGAAACATATCAAATGTTCATTCTTTTTCTCAAGAATCCTTGGAAAGTTATACTTATGCAACCTTAAAAATAAATTTAAAAAAAGTAGTTATTAGAAGCTACACGTAGTAGCGCGCTATTTATGATACTAGCCCTATTAGTCCGGGCGCCAGAGGAGTCACCGTGGCCTCCTTAATTTAGATGGGGCCACCTAGGTTTTTTTAATGTATTTTGGGTCGCTGAACACGAATTTCGGGGGTGGCTTTCGATCCGACAGTCGGGTAATTTGTTATTAACAATTTAATTGCTTAAAGCACTGTATCTTTTGAACTAAAAGAGATACAAACATTTGAATGAGTAAGTTTTGTTCCTTATTTCATAACGCTCGGACAAATTGGACTATAATTCAGCTCCTAATCATTATTTTTGGTCGTGCATGGTCTAATTTTAAAGTTAAAAGTATATTCTAACTGTTTAAGTCATAAAAAATCATTTGCACTCACTAATAAACAAATGGGAGCCGCAAAATGTGACGATTTTATCTGGTTTTTCGTTAGTTTATTTGTTTATAGGCGTATAAATGATCATCCCGACAAGAAAACCCATTATAAATTACACAGAAATACGAGATTTTACTGGCAGAATAATAGTCATTTTGATTTTTCAAAAAACACCGAATAGAACTTGAGTTATTGATGTTTTATCGATTAGCGCGCCGAAGCGTCTATAGCGCGTCCGCACGGCCAAAGGAGAATTCGCGCCAGGTGAGGATGGAATGCGCCTCGCAAGGATTTTTGATGCAATTTGAGTTAACGAATACAAATTTCGAAGGTAGCTTGTTAAATAGTTAACAAGTTCATTTATTATTACCAATTTAACTTTTTAAATAGTCGTGCATGATTTAAAACGCGATCGTAATAAAAGTTAGAAGTATGACAAGTATTTCTTATCTTGCGACGACTTTTCAAATTCATCATAAATCAATATGGTCGAATTTTATTCTAATATATGTAAAAAGCACTTGAATAAATGCCGCAACCTTTAGTTTTCTGCGAAAAAACTTCGAGTGCATCTTCGAGTTATCTGCGAAATTTATAGTAATATTTATTACGAAAATTTTTTTTCTGCCCTTATGCAAGATAAACACTGAAATATCAAACGTTCTAAATTGAATAATTTAAAAAAGTCTTTTGAAATTCTCGGGCGGAGTAAGCTTTATTCAATTGTTTACTCTACATTGTTCTATTCGGTGTTTTTCGAAAAATCTAAATGACTATTATTCTGCGAGTAAAATCTCATGTTTCTGTGTAATTTATAATGGGTTTCCTTGTCGGGATGATCATTTATACGCCTATAAACAAATAAACTAACGAAAAACCAGATAAAGTCGTCACATTTTGCGGCTCCCATTTGTTTATTAGTGAGTGCAAATGATTTTTTATGACTTAAACAGTTAGAATACACTTTCAACTTTAAAACAAGACCATGCACGACCAAAAATATTGATTAGGAGCTGAATTATAGTCCAATTTTTCCGAGCGCCACGGAGGTACAGCGCTTTTTTGCACTTAATTAACAATATCTCCGGTTCTAATAACTTTATCGAAATGAAAAAAGTGGGATTTGTTTGTTATGAAATAAGGAACAAAACTTACTCATTCAAATTTTCGTATCTCTTTTAGTTCAAAAGATACAGTGCTTTAAACAATTAAATTGTTAATAACAAATTACCCGACTGTCGGATCGAAAGCTACCCCCGAAATTCGTATTCAGCGACCCAAAATTCTTGAAAAAAACCTAGGTGGCCCCATCTAAATTAAGGAGGCCACGGTGACCCCTCTGGCGCCCGGACTATATCTGAAAAATAGGTGGAACGAAATTTTCGATAACCTCGCACTCATTGTTGTTGACTACCTAATTAGTTGCATTCTGCGTGAATATGAGTTTAAGTATTGGTTTTCAGTTTGTTCTGTTGAATTTGTTTGAATTTTTTAAATCGCAATTTACAACTCGGGAATTTTAATTCTAAAAATTGATTTCCAAAAGAGAAAATTTAAATTGTAAACGACT
Organism: Andricus kollari; assembly: GCA_932074435.1. Classification (NCBI taxonomy): domain Eukaryota; kingdom Metazoa; phylum Arthropoda; class Insecta; order Hymenoptera; family Cynipidae; genus Andricus; species Andricus kollari. Next base: position 16,144 of record CAKNWW010342505.1, read on the forward strand.
ATTTAGTAATAAAAGCAACAATACTGTGTTCATAACGTTTTGGCCAAATATTTTAAAAATGACAAAAAGATTCTACTTATAACCTCTTAAACATATTAAATGAGGTTATATGTATTTATCTATTAATAAAGATTAAGAATTTTCTGCATCATCAATTTAATAAATAAAAATTGTCAAGTAATTTTATTTGTTGATGTAATTTATTTCTGAATGTTCCTGAACATTTTTGATAAAAGAGAGCATTTTAATTATTAATATTAGGAAATAATTATGTTCTCAACATTTTGAAACCAGACTATAATTTACCAACATTTTAACGCTTTCAAAGATATGAGAAATATAAAATTATGGACAAAAACTTAGAATAGCTTAATTTGCAAAGAGTACAAATTGTCGGTGCCGGTAACAAAAAGATTGCCGGTATCGACAATACAATTTTTGGGAAAATTTAAAAATATTCAGATTTTATTCTCGGTTTTATTTTAAAACTTTACTTCCAAGCTTTGAAGATTTCAAAATATGTCGAAAAAAATAATCTGGATGATTTAAAAACTATTTTTAATATTTTGGTTGGATCTCAAAAAATATTATTACAACTTTGAATTATTTGAAAAGATATTTCAAAGTTTTAAAAAGGTACAGCATCTTTTTTTAATTTGAAAGGATTTCAAGACATTTTAAACAAAATGTAGATTTTGCAAGATTTCGAAATAACATTTTGAATTGTTTCTTAAGATTCCAGGGTAAATTTATTTTTTATTTTGATACATTAATGTAAAGAAAATATTGAAAAAGATTTGAAAACATTTCAAAGGATTTCCTAAAATTTCGGAAGAGAATTTCGAAAATCAAATTTCTAGATCACCCTACTGGAGGTATTTAAAATTTTGTTTTAATTTAATTAATTAATATCAGAGAGTAATTAAGATTTGATAAAGAGGGCTAGAAACTTGAGATATCAGTTTGCAGGTGTGGGGATAGAGGTAGAGAATGTATATAATGAACTGGTGAGATCGCTTTCAAAAGACGTGCATATGTGATATGCACATTGCACATAGCAAGTGCCTCATTTGCGAAACTACTCTCTTCTAATGTCAGGTTCTAATGTCACTTGTTCCCGGAACTGCGATGAGTTCCAAAGTCACTTGAGGAACATCGTCGTTCCACTTAGACCAATGGCGACAGTTACCTCGAGTTTCGAAAATTGTTTAGTCCCCTTTTCTATAGTTTAAGGAAACCTATAAGTGCAATGTAATCTCGAAAGTTTCAGGACAAAATTATCTTTTAATATTGTCTTTTCAGATAGTAATAAGTAATAAGTAATAAGATACGCTTTTCATTAATTCTCGACAAAAACGGCTTTAAGAAAATTCACGCAAATTACATGTAGCGCGATACAAGAGTCCTTCAACTCCCGGTTAGATCAGGCAGTCACGCTCCAACGTCGGAGTTGGTAAACGGAAAGTCCGGGATCGATTCCTGCTGCGGCCATTTTTTGGAAAATTCTTTTTCATTTAAATCTTTTTTTTATTTCAAATAAAAATTTTTAATTTATTTAATTCAAGCCAAAGTATTAATTTTGAATCATTTCTTTATATGAGAAAATTGCGTTCTTCAGCCTTTATCACTTTCGAAACGAATATTTCAAGGACAAGTCAGTGCCGCAATATCCTTGACAAGTTTTGATTCCTTATGCAGTTTTTTGTTAGAAAAGATCAGTCATTACTCTAATTTCAAAATATGAATATTATAATAATAATAATAGAAAACGTCTTTTACTTATATTCTACTTTTCAATCATTTCCTATTTCTATTTCTATTTATTCAACTATTATTTTATTCTTATTACACTACTAGCAGTAAACGTATGCACACGAAGCGCGCGTTCACATCTCTGGGTTTTTATTTCCTAGCATTAAAAATATAAATGATTTGAAAATCGATTAGTAAACTAATTTTTCAATGTGAAGTTTAAACAATTTTTTAAACAATGATTGTTCATTAATAATTTCGAATTGAAAGCGTATGAAATTTAAAAAAAATATATTGAACGACTTTTAACTGTAAACGTTCCACCTCAAACTTTAGGGAAAATGTCAAAAATTGGAAAATTATTTAGAAAGGAGTTGAAATGATATCCTTTCTAATTCAAAGCGTTCGAAATAAAACAATTTTACTTTGAATTTAAGAATCTCGGAATTGAATGATTTCAGATTAAAATTTCGAGAATAGGACAATTATTTCAAAATGTTGAAAATTAAAACATTTCCAAATAAGAATTGTGAAAATTGGATCATTTAAAATTCAAAGGAATTGAAATTGTATTATTGGTCATTAGAAGCGTTCAAATTTTAATTATTTTCAATTCGAAGTTATTAAAATTTGACAATTTGAAATAGAAAACTAAATTGAATGTTTCAAAGTCAAAGCTGCTGAAATTCTAAGATTTCAAATTGTTATTATATTACAAAATAAAAACTGATTTGACTATCCAAACTGAGAAAAATAAATTCACCGTCTTTTTCACTGTTAAAAATAAAAAATTTCAATGTTATACCTTTTAAATTAAATTACTCTAAAAAAATGTCTAAAATAAAAAGTAATTTTAAACGAAGTACCTGGTCGTCCCAAAGTCGTCCCGAAGTCGCCAAATATTGTGATTTTAAAACTTTTTTATACTCAAACCGCTTGAAATTTTAAAATTCTTTTAAGTGAATTATTTAAATAATTTAAAAATTAAGAATGTTTAAATTGTTCATTATAACTTTCAAAATTAAAACTTATGAAAAGGAAAAATGAAAATTCAGAACTCTAAAATTGTAATCATTCAAAATTAAAGAAATTATTTAGTTACTGAGATATTAATTTCAGAGAGTTTATTTTTATCTATTTTGATTTTAGACAACACAGTTTTTAACTTTTTAATCTCAAATCATTTAATTTCTAACACATCCTTTAGAATTATTATTCATTCTTAAAATTTTCTAAACAAAGATTTTAAAATTATAATGATTAATTGTATTAAATCTTCAATATTTTGGAACACTTAAAAAAAACTTCAATTTTTAATGCTTGGTTCTAAAATCTTGTCATTTTTAAAGCTTCAATTTTATCATATATTGTCTAAATTATTAATTGTTTGGAATCTATTCTGGAGGCATTTCATTCAAAATTGCTTAATTACAAATCCTTTCAACTCAAAAGCAACTATCAAGTCTTTCAATTTAATATTCTACGATTTCAAAGAATTAAAATAAAATCAGACAATTTTGTACATTTAAAATCAAAACCAAATAAATTAGAATATTTAAATCTAAATTAATAAAATTGAAACCCATCAATTAAGAATATCTAAATCTAAAATTATTACATTAAAAACTGACTATCAAGGCTTTTAATATAAAGCTTTGAAAGATTTAATGAAACAATTTTCTAATACAAGCTATTAAAGCAAAAAAAAACTTTAGTTTCATGGTCTCAATAATTAAACTGTTTTAGAATCGCGCATTCAAAGCAATAATTAAATATTTCAATTATAGAAATATTACGAAAAAACTGCACTGTCATTTTCATCGTTCAAAATTGAAGAATTTCAAACTGATGAACCTTAAAAGTGTAATTATTCTAAAAACTTTAAGAATATATGCTTTCTAATTGGAAACTTTTTAAAATAATGAATTCAAACTTATAGCGTTAAAAAATGAAATAATTCCAAACTTCGTTTAAATATGGAAGCATCGTTAAAATTGAGATCTTAAAACTATGTCGTTAAAAATAATTTATTGTTAAATTATGCATCACGATTTTTAAAATTAAATGATTTTAAACTAAAGTGCAAAATTAATAACTTGAAAATCGACGATAAACAATTTCCCTGCAAGGGGAACAACTCAATGTTGCTTCAAGTAGGAAAAAAATTTTATATGACGTCTAACTGACGTACACTAATAAACTGTCACATTGACATGATAGAAAAAGTCGCGGGACCAAGATACACGCGAAAAGCGAGCGAAAAATAAGAGCTTCAATGTGGACAGAATGAATGGTAGATAATTACATATAATTTTGGTCTCATGAAAATAATAAAAACCACAATAAACAAATTTAATTAATTGAAAAAATGAGCATTTTCTATAAAAAAAACTTTTCTTGCAGTAAAAGTGGTAAAGGTTAAAAAAACAATTTCTTATGTAAAAATTTTCATTAAAATTAATGTTTTGGCTCAATTTAAATAAATTGAATAGTCCATTGCAATGAACCAATTTTTTTTAATAAAAAAGGAAATTGGTGAAAAATGCTACCAGGAGGAATCGAGCCCGGACTTTCCGGTTACAAACTCGGAACGTTACTGCTTGATCTAACCGGGGGTTAAAAGACGCATCTTATTACTTTAGCATATTACAAGTTTGATAATAAGCTATTACGGAGAGGAGTATGAATCCAAAGAAAATTTCGAAGGATGTAGTTAGGATGGTACACAAATTTTTTTTCGAATTTTTACGCATATCGCTACCAAATTTGTTCGAATCCACAACAAAATTGATGAGTTTTTTTAATAATGATATTTAGAGGGTCCGCAAGCCCCATGAAGTTTCACACGTATATCCCAATTATTTTTTAAAAATCACACTTATAAGTCTATTTTATGGGAACCCATAAAAACCCCATAAGTAAAAAATTGTTTTTTTGCGAGTTTTTAGGGCTGATTATGATTCTTCTGCGGCTTTTTAAATACAAATTGTTTCTAATACATAAAATACTACTTTCTACTGAAAATGGGATTTGTAAATAACTTGTTAACACAATTTATTATTGTTTTTAGCAATTTTCTCGTAGAATATAGTTAGAAAGTCGCGTTTTTTCCAAATTAATCAAAATAAATGCAACTCAACAAACATAATTAAGTAATATAAATAAGTAATTTATAAGTATTGTAAGAGTCTTTAAAGTCTTTAACATACGTAAGAAAATTCAAGAAATTTTTTTTTTTAATTGAAATTTACGAAAAAAATTGTAACTTTTTTAATTATTAATATTTTAATCTAAAAATTTACATGGAAACTCTTTCTCGATCAAAAATTTTTTGTGGGTCAAATTGACCCAGTGTGTACTCGAAGGGTTAATATGATCCATATAGAAAATTTGGAGAATATTTCAAATATGTCTTTTATTTCAAAAAATATATATTCACAAAAATGAAGAAATTGTTTGAAAAATGATTATCTCTATTATTTGTTTATTATTTGTTTATAACTAGAAAGCCAATGTAAAGTTTAAAATTTCAGAAAAAAACCGCAGCTTTCTAGCGATTATCTGGCAGAAAATCGTAAACAATAATACATTTTTTTAAACAATTATGTTTATTAACTTGCATTAATTATTATCTCAATAAGAGAAAAGTTGACATAAAGGGGAAAATTTCCGAGGGGTTCAAAACTCGACCAATGGAGCGTAGGCTGACTTCAAGTGATTTCAGTGACTACACGTGCATTCAAGTGACTTCAACGAAGGTGTACACCTGACTTCACGAGTTGTTAACCCCTCGAATATTTCATAAAAAACAAAAAGTTGAATATTTCAGAAAAGAACACAACTTTCTATCATTATTCAATTATCATATTATTTAAAATAATAATAAATTTTTTAAACAATTATTTTTGTTAACTTGAATTTATTATTACCTCACCTTGAGTGAAAAGTTGACAGAAAGTAGAGAATTTGATAAAAAACAGCAACTATCCAGCATTAATAAATGAGAATATAGTTAAAAACAATAATAATTTGATTAATCAATTATGTTTGGTAAATTGCATTAATTTTTACCTCACTATAAGTAAAAAGTGGACAGAAAGTTGATTTTTTCAGAAAAAAACCGCAACTTTCTAGCATTATTCCAAGAGAATATTATTATAAATAATAATAAATTGTTTAAACAATCACTCCTGTTAAACTTAATTAATTATTTTCATCGGTCTAACAGAAGAGTGGCAAATAAGTTGAAAATTTCGGAAAACCCGCGACTTTCTAACTCTATTTTAAGAGAAAAATCGACACGAATAATAATCAATTGTTTAAACAATTTATGTAAACATCTAATTATTAGCAGAAAGTTTTATTATATGTATTAAAAACAATTTGAGTTAAAAAAACCGCCAAAGAATTATAATTAGCGCCAGAAACTCGCAAAACTGTTTTTTTGTAACCCTATAAAACACACTTGTGTGGGTGATATTTGAAAAAAATTACTCATTTGTATTCTATAGTTAATTTTGAAAAAAGAATGTTAAGTTTCAACTCAAATTACCTAATATTGACAATTCTGAATGAAATGTACAAAAATATCTTTTTTCTTATGAGAAATACGTGTTGAACTTTATGGAGTTTGCGAAACCTCTATGTATCATTTAAATAAAAATGAAAAAACCTATTTATTTGTTATGGATTTTAACAAATTTGGGGGCGATTTACAATTTGTAATGCATTTTTGGACCACCCTAATGTAGGTTCCCCTTGTGACTGTTATAAGTCATATTTGTGAACATTAGAGCGTATCGAAAAAAAGTTGTTTGCGCGAAGTTCTATAATAGCAATGAAAACTTTCTTTTGGGAGTCAAAAACACTTCCCTAAAGCTTCATAAAAAAAATTTTCTTCTCGCCTGCGCATCGCAGATATAGCTAAAAATCACAAAAAACGAAACACTTCTTCAAATTTGAACTGCAACAATTTTGTTTTGCGATTTAAATTATCAATAAAAATAGTTCAAATCAAGTCGATTTATACCTGTATAGCGGTAATTCTATTAAAATATTTTTTACACTCCCTAATTGACTTTGAAGTTTCAAAAAATCGAAAAAAGTCGACTTTTTCGATATTTTCTTAGAGTTACGGTACATTTCTAGACTATTTGACTTTGGCTACATCTACGATGCGGAAACAGAAAGAATTTTTTTAATGAAACTTTAGGGGAGACACCCAAAAAAAAAA
>CAKNWW010342512.1:9762-20197 GCA_932074435.1 Andricus kollari
GAAGATTAATTTTTTTAGGCGAAAAATCGGTCATCATTTTATAGAACTGTTTTTAGATTTTCTAGAACTATTCTACGTTTTTCGCATCCTGCCTTCTAATAGAGGTTACGTCACCTTATTCTTTACATTTCGTAGCATTTTGTAACACATTTCGTAGAATAGTTCAATGCAATGTAAAACCAAGAACATTTTAACTTTTATTAAACTACCCGTCGTATCCTCTACTATAGGACTAGTTCTATAAAATTTAATGAAATATTTTTTCCGTGTGTCTGTCTGTCTGTGATATCGTGTAGGCACGATAACTTTCGAAAGATTGATCAGATTGGATTGTTCTTTGGCACACTCTTTGACGGCCTAAAAAGAAAGAGCGAGTTCATTAACCAGCTATTTTGGATGAAAATTCAAAAAGTGAGCGCATTTTGAATATTTTTGAGATCACTTTTTTTCAATATTTGAAAATTCTATGTATGGTTATTAGTAGTACTAAAAAAGATAAAGAATTTATCTCGATGACATTTTTCGATACAAAAAAATTATGAGAGTTATAGCATTTTCAAAATTCAAAAAAACAAACGAAAATTAACTTTTTAAGCCGGAAAACGCACGATATGACAAAAAGTCAAGAGGAGAAAAACGTTTCTTTTTGAGAGCCCTATAAGATTATTATAAGAACTTTTTTAATTTTTTCGAAAAATCAAAAATTCAGATTTTGATCGCACAAAAAATAATAAAAAATCAAAATCGCCATTTTGCTGTCAAACTATGCAAGATACAAAAAAATATGAAGAGATAAAAATCATGCACCAAAAAATATGTACAAATTTGTTATTATTCACTTTTTGATAGGGCGCTTAGTTTTTGTTTTAATCGTAAAAAATAACATTACAAATAAAAAAATTAATATTTTGGAAGACGACACAAAGAAGGAAAAAAATTAAATTTTTGGAAAAACGACAGAACAGGCGAATAAAAAATGAAAAGACAAAAGTCTTTCCACTGTTTTTGGAAGGAACGATGTAAGGCTGATTTGACGAAAATCCTTAGATGAAGTATAATCGATCGGCAGTGCTTTCGGAATGAAGACTACTCTCGTACCTCTCCATGCCTTTGGAACATGTCCCAGCGTCAGATTAGCCGTAGGTATTCTCACGAGCGGTCCTATGATGATCTCTCCCAACCTCTGTAAGAGGACCGGGTATATAATATCCGGACCAGGAGACTTGTAAGGACTGAAAGACTTGAGGGCCCACCTGACCCTGGAGGGAGTAACAATCTCGTTGGCTAGCCGCCGTTTCGGACCCTGCTGGGCCACAAGCGGCTTTGGTTGCCTCTGAGGTGTCGCCCCCTTTTCTCCAGACCTTATGAAGCCCGAAAAATGTGCCTTGGTCAGGTGAGCCAAGGTCTCCTCGTCCGACGCTATCCCCCATCAGGCAATTTTAGGCTGCTGATAATAGCATCCGAGTTTCGAGAAAGCAGCTTGTCCAGTCTAGCTGCCTCTGCTTCTTTCTCGATGTCTGTGCAAAAGTTGGTCCAGCTTTCTTGCAACGCGTTACGTATTGCACCCCCGTATTCATCCCTCATCGTCATAAATGAGGTCCATAGTTCATCCCTTTTGCCAGTACTGGCACGTCTAAACCTCTCTCTGGTTTCCCTGCGAAGCTGCTCTAGTTTCCCGTTCCACCAGTGAGTCTCCCAAGCCTTTCGGGCTCTTGTGGGTCGAAAATTATTTTCATAAGTAGATTTGATGGCTTCCGTGAAAATCTTGGCTGCCATCTCCAAAGTGTCCACGTCTCTAATTGACCTGAGCACCTCCGAGAGTGCACTCCTTAGTTTCGTGGAAAACTGGCCCCAGTCCGCTCTTCTTGGATTTCTGGCCCACTTAGGGTCCGCGGGTACAAAGGATTCACACTCGATCCCATGACTAGCTTCCCTATTTCTTTCAAATATGTGGCTATCACCATCAGGTCTCGAACATAACTCTAGCAGCGGGACAACGTTGACTCCCTTCGACAGTATTCAGGATCTTTTTTGTCCGCCTTAAGGTCCCTGTAATAAAAACCAGCCCCCCCCCCCCCCTAATCCCCTTATGGTATCTCAAACAAAGCAAGGTTCCTGGATTAGCGAGATACCTGTGTGCCTCGCAGCTATGCCCCTCTGCAGAACTGCAGAGGCGCCTTTGCTGTGATGCAAGTCAATTTGGGTAATGCTTAGGCTAAGAGCAGTCATTTTAGGTCCGAACCCGGTCTTCCTGTGTTCCGAAAGGCTCCTCCTGTACGTGGCTCGCAACCTTAAAGTTGACCCGTCCAAAGTGGTAGAATGGCCTTTTATTGAGGACCGCAAGAGCCCTCTTGTTTTGACTAAGGAATTCGCACAACTAGTAGGTTCTTGATACCTCCCGCTGTGTCTTCTTCCTGAGGCCTGTCGTGCCTGACGATTCGCCAGGAAGCTGACTTCAGTGAAGGGTTGAATCCCTCCAACCGACGAAGGAACACAGATTGGTCTTCCAGTTTACCTGGGAACCGAGCCCTAGCCCTCACCATCCTTTGGAGCAATTCAAACCCACATACTATTAGGTCTGCGCCATACCAGGGCCTTGTCTCAGCCGCCATGTTATGCAGCCAAGCTTTAGCCGCTGAGTTAGCTGCGACGAATACGAAGACTCCTCCCCTACAGAAGTAGATCACGAATTTTGGCCATTGATCCGGGGACACTCTTTCGAGCGCCTCCCTGAAGAGCCCAAAGTACTCCGCAGTCAGCAGTGACTCCGGGTAGATCGTGTCCGCCACCACCACCGTCAGGGGGTTGGTCCTCTGGTCAGCTATCAGTTTAGCCCCCGATGACTCCCTGTTCGCCGGCTGCTGGGCTGTCTTGTCCCTCTTCATAGGCTTAGCCCCCCGGTGGGGTGTCTTCTGAGCCCCTCCTTCTTTTTTGAGCCTCGGTGCTGGTTGTCGGCGTTGTGGTTGCCAATGTCCCAGCCCTCACAGCTGCTTTACTGGCCTGCTGCGCTTGCCTCCTCAGTTTCCTTTTCAGGGAACCGTTGATGCCTTTTTTGTTGCTGGGGGACTTATTGGCCGCTCTCGTTTCCATAGCCTCATTCAGGGGAACCGTCAATCATTCAGCTCCTAGGGAAATAAAGGGTCCGCCCTTGCAGAGCCCCGCATGCAGGGGTAAGACTACTTACTCAGGGAGGTAGTACGGTGTCCCCAAGAGGTCGTTAGGACACCTTCGGGCCCCTAGGTGCTAAAGTGCCACGGATACGATCACTGTACACCAATGGCTTAGGGGGGGGGGCACATTGAGTGATACACTCAGTGAATACCGGTTCGTAAGCCACCATACCAACGGAGGGCTGTTTCTCGGTCGCTGTGCGGGCTGTAGGTCATTCCTATCCCGATTCCAAAACTGAATATCTGTCCGGGAGGAACATCGACCCAGGGACGCGGAAGGCCCGTGTTAGCTAGTCTCTTTCACCCTTGTACCATACTACAATCATACATACCAGTAGAGCCCGTGTATAGGGATCCTTTCATCCATATCCATATGGATGAAAATGCTCCAAATTTTTTTATTTTGCTCGGAAATATCTGGTTAAACAACTTGGCCTTTATTTTGGGACCCAAAAAAGTGTATCAAAGGCTGACTCGATTGGACAAATCATTCAAAAGTTAGCGTGGCTACAACATTTAAAATATTATTAGATTATGATCTTGAAACAAAATAATTAAAAATTAATCATTTTCAAATTTAGCGTCACGAGTATTTCCATGCAAGAAAAATTACTTTATGTTGCTTCAAATGGGAAGACAATTTCATAAGATGTAAAACTGACGTATAATAATAAATTGTCACATTGACTGGTTATTATTTATTCATAGGATTTTTTTTTTATTAACACGCTTTATGTATTATTATATAAGTTTCTTTTGTTTAGGAACTGGAAATCAAGTCTGTCTGAAAAGATATCCAGTTTCGAACGAAGATAGTGATTACATTTCAGCTGTTTATGTTGATGGAGCTAGACAAAAAAATCAGTATTTAGCAACTCAACTTCCATTGCCATCAACTCTTTCCGATTTTTGCAGAATGATTGCAGAACTGAAGGTTGGACTTATCGTTATGCTTCAGGAACCAGATACACAAGATGGGGAGGAAGAAATAAACAACTGCCAAACACGGAAACATTCGTAGCTTTATGGGAAACTTTTGAAAAATACCAGAAAGGGGAAGCTCCAGTGGTGACTACCTGCTACTAAGATTTCAAATTAAAATCCTTATTTTATATTGCATTATCTTATTATGATTTTAAAAAAATGATATATTTATAGCGATGGAATTACTGGCTGTGGTTTATACTTGGCTTTGAGTTTCTTACTAGAAAGAATGAATATCGAAGGAGAATGTGATATAATTTATGCTATTCGTGCAATTAGCAAATCGCGATCAGACTTCATTCAATCACCTGTAAGTATGTATATTTTAATGTTATATTTAATTGATATATCTCCAAATTTATAATGTATATTTATATTTTAGCGACATTTCGAATTTGTGTACAATGCTATTCGGTGTGCAAGTCGATGATATCTTTTTAAAATGTTAAAGGATGCATAATTATTAAAAAGGTAGTTAACGACATCGAAAATTTTAATTGTAATTGGAAACTTGAATATAAATGAAAGGATAATGAAACACATTTGCAATATTTGTACTTTTAGACAATGTGAAAAACACAAATTTTTGTTAGCAGAAATTCTTCTATAGTAGAGAAATGTAGTGCGCTCATGTAAAATGGAATGCTCCACTTGTACTAGTTTAAATAATACCATATACTTTAAGGCGAATGTTCGACAATTTGTTTATAACAATCTACGTCATTAGATTTAAAAGTTGAAATACTCCTAAATTCGTCAACAAAATTGTATGAATCCGAGAAAATACGTGTCGTATCATTTTCTTTGAAAAAGAACATAACTCGTCGGTCACCCCGATACTTACGCATAGACCGCACGCCTGATAGAAAATGATTCAGTGGGATTATTTTGTACTTGACGACTATAATATGACGTATTTGAATATTGCTCGCATAAAAAGTGTATCAAAAATAAATTTCTATTATTAGATATACTAATAAAATGTCAATAAGTATTGAATTAGATGTTTACTTCACTTATAAAACTTACTTTGTCACCTATTTAAAAAAAATAAATAAAACCTTTTCACATTTTTAACGCCAATAGGTACCGTAATGATTGCCTTCCTGGTGGAATTATATCAATTTTGTACTATTAATCTATTTGGCTTCTTAAAAACTCTGTTTTTTGTAATTAAAATAATATACATGCCTTCGGCGGGCACATTCCCATTGCTCATTTCTCCAAATTTTTGTATTTTTGATTGATTAACCTTCTTAATGATATTGATTTTTATTTTGGGACCCTCAAAACGTCAATCCAAGACTGAATCGATTTATCAAATTCTTCAATAGTTAGCATGGTTACAACAAGATAATTGGTCAAGTTTGCTGCAATCTACTAAAAATCATCATTAAAACTTATGGATCTCTTTAAAACCAAAATTTCATCATTTTTAAAATTATCTGTATTTTTGATTTTCGGTATAATCGAAAAATTTCACTAGGATAATTTCTAAATGTAATGTAAAAATTTAAATAGTCCGATGCTGCTTTATAATTATCCACCGTGATCCATAATTACCCCAGTTTACTGTTATTATTAAAGCCTTGGCTATGGGTACCGAAATTTCGGTACAATTAGCCGGGGTTTTCAATATAAATAGCCAGATTTTTTCGGTACCTGTAGACCCTTCCTATTATTAAAATATTTAGTGTTTACATTTATATGATTATTTTATTAATGTTTATCAAATATTTTACAAGATTTTTTTATTGAATTTTCTATTTGGGGCTAAATGTGAACACTACTGCCCAAAAGGTATGTTTCATCATTTTAATGCATTTTAATCTAGTAATAACAAAAATTTAATTCAAATTTTAACGCAGTAATAATTTTTTTCTTCCCTTCAGAATTGATATTTTTTGAGATTATTATCGTTTATTGAAAAAAATTATAGTCATTTCGCAAAAAAATCGTCTTCCTCAATGCCATACCGTAACACTTAATTTGGATGTTTTTGAACAGAATAATTGGTTTTGATCAAAAATTTGTTATTCTTGCTTAGCTTTTTTATTTTTGTAAAAAATAGAAAATTTAATTTTTTATCGCTACCCAAAATCGATTTTCAAAACCTTTGAAATTCGTGAATTATTTACTCAAAATTGGCTAACTTTTTTAGATCAAAACTTTTTCGTGCTCATTTAAAAACTTAATATATCGAAAGATTGTTTTGATTTTTTATTTGAAGAGAAGATTACATTTATTATCAGAATCTGCAGCCGTATCTGTCCCAACGTCACTTTGAGATTGTCAACTTCCACCTATTTCGTCATAACAGGATAACTTTTTCTAATCAAACTTTTATCGTCTCAATTTAGCAACACTTCCGCTCGGGAGCATGCTTGTGTTTTATCTTAAAATTATGAATTAGATTTGACAGAATGTTTTTTTGCCTTCCTGAAAAATTCTTATTTTTTTGGTTAATTATAGTTCTGTACTGCCAACCTTCATTTTCAATTTATAAATTTTAGAAATATGGAATTGGAGTTAGTTTAAAAGATGTTTGAAAACTCTTCTCTTTTGGTCGAAATTTTAACTTTTTGGTGAAAAAAGCATCTGTTTGGTTGAAAATTAATCTGTTTTGGTTGATGATTCAACTAGTTTGTGGCAAATTTGTCTTTTTTGGGTGAACTCCAAGCTTCTTATTTAAAATTGCAATCATTTTTAGTTTAAATATCAGATATTACATTTTTCGTTCAGAATTCTTCATTTTGATTACAGATTCAAACTATTTATTTTTTAACAATGGTTGTGTGAATGTACAGCACCTCATTGATCGAGAGTAGATTTTAACGCTGTTCATTATGCCTGGGATGATGGGATTTATTACTGACATCAAATAATTGTACTGAAGAGGTCCTTCATCGAAGGACGAAAAGCTTTTACACGCTTTTTGTAAAATTAATAAAACGACCAGTAGAACGAAAAACACAAGATCTACACATTATTTTGGTTAAAAGTTGAACTACTTTGTTAAAACTTAACTTTTTTGGTTGAAGATTCATTATTTTAGTGGAAAATTCATTTCTTTGATTGTGAATGTAACTATTTTGTTGTAAATACATGTTATTTGTTAATAATGCATGTATTTCGTTGAAAATTAATCTGTTTTGGTTAAGGATTCACATATTTGGTTGAAAACCGTATTTTTGCATTGAATTCAACTAGTTTTTATTTCAAATTAAAATCTTTTGTGATTGAAATATCAATTATGCATTACATTTTCGTTTATAATTAATTTTTTTTTTTTGAAAATTCAACTACACCAAACTCTCGGTTTCAGTCCCCCCGTTTCCGCCTTCCCAGAACTGCTGTCTCAGACGAGAGAACGCTTGCGACATGGTGCAACGTTTGCCGCAATGTCTCTCGCCAACGGTTGTTTACGTTTGGATCCTCCCGTTTTGGGGCCAAGGCCATTTGCAAGCAATCTCCGACACTGGTCTGAAACCGAGAGTTTGGTGTAGGGGAAACTACCCTACAGTAGATAGGAAAAAATTCAACAGCATTTAACTGCATCAGATTCCAAAAATAAAGAAACATTATCATTGCTAAATAAAGCTTACATTTTCAATTGAGTATTCATATAGAAAACAGTATCACGAAATCAATAAATTAGCTGCATTAAACATTTTTATTAGACCTGGTCAAGGGTGCGATTTTGACACCTTTGTCCATCAACAGATAATCGTTTCTGGTATCGCTCCTGGGCAAGGCAGAATACTCAATTCTGGATAATTATAATTTATTATTAGTATACTTACAATTAAAATCAGTTTATTGATTAAATAAAAGTTGAGACTATAATTATTTTACATAAATCAGAAATGTTCAAATTATTTAAAATTTTTTTATCTCTGATATTTCGTGCGATTGGTACGAGATGTTTAATCTTCATACCTTTCAACCTGACTTGCGATGACAGAAAAGTGCAGAATTTTTACATACCTTAATCACACTCGCACACAATCACCTATTTTGCGCACTTGTATCACAAATAAATATTTTACATTGTAATGATTTGATAAACAAATCAATCCTTTTCTTCGATTGACGACGTTCAAGAATTTTACATTGTGCTTTTTTTATGTCTTACGGTCCACATAAAAATTAAATAAAAAATGAGCTAAAAACATCTTTTCAACTCAAAATTTATTAATTAAAAACTCCTTTCTCCATCCTTTACGTACGTTTCGGTACAATTGCGTACCTTTTTCAAAAGGTTTTTAAACATTTTGTTGAATATGTGTTGGAAATAAGGCATTGTTTCTGCACCTTATCAAGAAAGTACGCTGTTTTTTAAGAATAACTACACGGAGAAAATTTGTGTGTTAAATTTTACATAACTTAGTTCGGTAAACGGAGGACATTACGGCATTATATTAAAATTTCACTTTCAGTTATGTAAAATGAAATAGGGTGATATTTGATATGAAAATATGAATTATTAATATACATTCATTAAAATTTAATTCGTGATTCAGTAAGAAATAATACAACGGGATGATAAAGATTACCTGCCAGTTAGGTAAAATCAGTCGAACTGTCAGGTACAGTTTCAATCGTAGAAAACAAAGTCTACCTCTCTATATATGTGAATTCTACATCCCAGTCATGTAAAATTTCGTGCGCCAGCAAAAATAAAACATTCTTGCTACAAACAGATTCTGGGGAAACCCACTACTAAAATACACATGCTCACACATATCATACAATTCATAAGCGTATTATTGGTACATATACACAATTTAACTTAAACAATTACATTAAATTACGATACATTACACACGATATAGTCGCACGCTTTTAACGATATTAACGCTATTAAAAATCGAAAACGCTGTGACGGGTTTCGAACCACCTAATCTACGTTTAACGCTCTCTAAATCTGAATTAGTAGAAATTTTACTAATTCAATTAGTAGCATTGTGTCTGACTGTTAAATTAGTAATTTTATCAGTTTCTACTAAATGAAATGGTAAGATTTATGTTACTAAATGAATTAGTAAGGGTATTCTACTAATCTGCTTAGTAGCGCCGACTTACTAATTGAATGAGTAGCAATGCATTGCTATGGAAACATAATTTAATAATTTTTTTAAATACTTTCTGCTGGTTTTTGAGTTTTAATTGAGAAGCAATAATGTTTTCATAATTTATATTCTAAGTCTATATAGTTATATCAATAATAATTGTCTATTAACGATGCGATATTTAAAACTGAAACGGCATTGGTAGTGATGCATATCGAGTCGAGAAATTCTCGTTATTGTTCGAAATCGTTCGAAATTTCACAAATTTTCCGAGCCGAAATTTTTTAACCTTTTTTTGTTTTTGTTCATATCGTATCGTCTGACAATCCGATCAATGTGCTCGTTAAACGTCAGTTTTCAAAATATATAGGAAGGTTTAACAAATTTAAGTATAAGATGATAAAAGTGAAATTTCTTTGAATTATTATTTAAATACATAGATTAATGTATTTTAATAAAATTCTCTTCATGTTAAAATAAATTTTTTGATTTACTTGAAACTACCGTTTAAAATAGTAATCAGCAATAAATTGACCAATTCATTTAGTAATAGCATTACCAATTCCTTTAGTAGATATACTTACTAATTCATTTAGTCAGTTATTCTTACTCATTGAAATAGTAGATTTTTACTAATTACTAGTAAACGAATCGGCACTATTTGAATTAGTAGAAAACTACTACCAATTAGTAGTTTTCTACTAATTCAGATTTAGAGAGCGCGTTCTATCGCTAACAACTAAACCTCACGGCTAACCTAACAGTTGAAATAACGAAAAAAAACTGGGCTATAATGTTAAAGTACGAGTACGTCAGGGCCGTGCAAAATAATATCTGGTCCCCGTTTCATCGAAATTTGTTATTGTAACATTTTATTAATAAGCGGGCTTATAAATTTGTAGGAAGTAAATAAAAACATTAGACAATTTTTTATTTGAAATTTTCTAACCTTGAAACTTTGAATTATTTAATTTTAAGTACTTTAAACTTTTGCATGTTCTACTTTTTAGAAATAATAGAAAATTATGTGTGCTTTGCGCACACTAATTACCTTTCCTTTAGAAACAGAACTCGGTTCATTTTACAACATTTTGTTATAGATTTTACAGAAAATCTTATATTATTTGAGAACGTTGTACATGATTTGCAGAAGTTTCTTTACTATAGCGTGGAAATTCCTCCAGTGAATTCCATATGAAGAACAACTTT
>CAKNWW010342526.1:0-10395 GCA_932074435.1 Andricus kollari
TCATGTCTGAATAGCACAGAATTGAATATTTCGGCCAAAAATGAACAGCGTAGAATTGATGGAATAGCTGAAAACGCGGAAATTAGGTCATTCATTAGCATTCCATACGTTGAAGGACTATCTGAACGATTCGCGAGAATCCTCGGGCAACACGACATTACTACCTACCATAGATAAATTAAATAAATTGCATAATAGCAATATTGTTTATGGCATTTCGTGCAAAGGAAAAAATTTTAATGCGGTTTATATCTGTCAAACTGAACGTCCGTTAGGAATCACGGTTAAAGAACGCAAAAGGGACATAAATAAGAACCCTGAAAAACAGAAAATGCTTACTAGACACAGTGTTGAAGAAGATCATTTTTAAAATTTTGAAAACGCGAACATTTTTTCGAATGAATGCCACTACCGTAAAAGTCTGGTGATACAAAATTCCCTAAACATCGGAATTTCATTTTTGTTCTTCTCACGCCATGGTTTAATCCCCGCAAGATCGAACTAATTTAAGTAGAGCTCATTTAACGCAGAATTCAGTTAGTTTTCCAACGGTTTCTTGGATACATTTTTATCTCCTCATATTTTGGAAGGCGCTCTCACCTTTCACATTCAAGGTTAATTTTCAACCAATCGTCAGCTTAAGTTGTCCGATAATATCTGTCAGCTGTTCAACTCTCAAATACGTTTGTGTAATTATATCTAACATTTGTTTATTAAAATTGAGTTTTTTTTAGAAATTTCATTATTCAAGTTCTGTTAGTGTTAAGATGTATTGAGAGAAATTATACTTATGGCTGGAGGGTTTCGCCTCCTGATCCTGTTGTAAATAATGGTCTCATCTCGAGTCAACCGTCTACTGTTTCGCCCTGATACTTTTATCACAATTTCATTGTTAGCATTTCTCATTATTTGACCCAAAGGAAATTGCAAAATTTGACCTCTTATTTCTGGTGGTTCAACCGTCACTGATTCTGTAAGAAATAATGCATCGATTTTTATTATAAGACTAGAAAACAAGATGGCGCGACGAGCGTAATTTTTTTTTTTTGCCTTTCGCATGTTTCAGACTAAAATATAAAATAATTAAATAATACGGAATGTTTGAATTTCATAGTACCTACTATCTAAAGTAAAATAAAAATGAGATAGGAAGAAAATGAACAACAAAATGTTGTAACAACTCTGTCGGATATGTTTATCAGGAAAATTCAAATCCCAACGTTTCAGAAATACACGATTTCCATCATCAGGGGAATCATATTTACAAAAAACCTCTGAAAAAGTGTAATAATGGCAATCTTACTAAATTTATTAAGATGAACATATTTAAAAGGAATAAAAAACCACTTAGCAATTAATTGAATTAACTAATCAAATCAAATTAACAATTGGATACTAAAAGCCTTTTTAGGCGCCAGCAAGACCTTATTGCAGAAAATACAAATTTGGCTAGAATTTATAGACATCCAAAAATTCATAAAAATGATTTTTCTTTCAAACCTATTGTTAGCACTATTACTTCTCCTACATATACTATGGCTAAAGTTTTCAATAATATTTCAAACTCTGCTATTCCTAAACCTAAATCTTTTATTAAAAAATCGATTGATTTGAAACTATAACTTTATAAAATCATTAGTTCTTGCGACCACATTATGATCTCTCTTGATGTGACACTCTATTTACTAATATTCCTGTGGATTTGGTTCTTAATAGTATTGAAAAAAGATGTTCTAATATTAAGAAAGTTACTGCCTTACCTTTAGATAAATTTAAAGAAGGAATTCAATAATCAAATAATAAATAAATAATGAGAAATTTTATAGACAAACTTTTGGAACTCCCATGAGTTCTCATATTTATAATGAGTTAGCCGACATGATAATGCAAGATTTAGAAGCAAAGATTTTTCACAACCTAGATTTTCAAATCCTTGCCTACTTTAGGTAGGTAGATGATACTTTTTTTATTATTCCTAAAAACAAAATTGAATTAACTATCAAAACTTTTTACTCAATTCATAAAATATTACAATTTACACATGACATAGAAAATAATAATTCTACTAACTCTCTTAATATTAGCATTATCAAAGATGATAATAACACCTTTTCTATAAATTGATTTCGCAAGTCCACCTATTCTAGCCGCTTACTTAATTTTTTATCAAAACATTCATTCCAACAAAAAATTGATATTATAAAGAACTTAGTTGATTCAGCTATTGTACTTTCAGATAATAAATTTCACAATGATAACTTAAAAATAGTAAAACATGATCTTTTTTTGAATAACTTTCCACAAAATGTTATTGATACAGAAGTTGATAATAGATTAAAAGAACTTAACAACAAAACTCTAATTAATAATTCTAATTAAACTAGACAAAGACCAATTAGGAATCAAGAGATTAATTATATCAAAAAAGCCTTTTCCGAAATGGTTTTTATTTAAAAAGAACTGGTTAATTGTCTCAATAAAAGCACTGATCTTCACCATCTTAATGAATCCTACAATTCTATTATAGAATTATTTTTCTAAAACTATCACAATTTCCTGAGAATAAATTTTCTTCTCTTTTGAATTCCTTACATCATTGAATACAAAAATTAATTTATCTTTCTTGTTTCTACTTCTTAAATAACCGTTTAACACTTCAATTGTTTTATTACTTTTTCAAAATTTGGCGCCTTTATTTCTTTTTACTGCATATTACGTTAGTTGATATTCCTGACAGTCACTTTTGAAGTTATTTTGATGGGAGCAGGATGCTTTCCTATCCTGCTCTCATAATAAAAAATCTTTCCTAATTTTTATAAATTTTAATTAGTCATACAGTTTTTATATAAATTATTTAAATGTATTCACAACATAAATGTTGATTTCTTCTGATAATAATTGAAATATGGTAACTATAATTCTTTATTATTTTGAACTTAACTTCTTTCTCTTATGATAATTTAACTTTTAATCAAATTTTAATTTTTTTATAGAATTTTCATATACTCAATTTGTATGGGACATTTGTTTATATGTCTATTTAAATCTACCACTGATTTTTAAATTTAATTTTAACTCATAATTTAATCTTAAAACTTACTCCAAAAGATGACTCGGACTTTCGTAACTAATTAGTAAGTGGTTTTTACTCATTTTAAATTTGTTTATCTCAATAAATTTAGTAAGATTGTTATTATTAAAATGTTTAAAATGTTTGTTGTTAATTTGATTCCCCTGATGATAAAAATGGTGCATTTCTGAAACGTTGGGATTTTAATTTTTCTAATAAACTTGTCCGACAGAGTTGTTACAACATTTTGTTGTTCATTTTCTTCCAAGCTTGGTTTATCGGACATGATAAACCAATGATACATATACAATAAATCTCTCGAATTTTGAGCAAAAAATGCAATTTCTGATAAATAACACTCTAAAGTTCTTCAACATAGTAACTTCAATAATTGAGAGGCCGAATTCGATGGTAGTCAACTTTTTGTTGTTGAAGATTCAACTATTTGATTGCAAATTCATGCATTTTGTAGAAAATTCGTGTTTTTGCTAAAAATCTTTGGATTGCCAATCATTTTTGTGGTAGAAACAAATTAAAAAAAAGTTTTCTCTCATAAAAACCTTTGATTTTGCGAACAAAAAAAGATCCCACGTGATTAATATTGATTGACCTTCCCCTCCCTTGTTGATTTTGAAAAATATGTAAAAGACATAAGTTTTTGTTAGATTATACGATTTTGGTAAATACATGAGAAATATATAAAGTAACACTAAAGCGTTGCAGAATATAATGAAAAGTACTGATGCATTACATGCAAAATAAGTATTGAATAAAAAATGCCATCTATAATAAAGTTCCACAAAAGGCAGCCATGCTATAAGAGACTATAACTAATGTTCTGTAAGAGCTAGAATCAATTTTTAAGAAAGTAATTTTAAAGATAAATTATTCTGCTTCAATTTATTTTCAGACTACTTTGATTTAGGATGTATAGGGGAGAAGATATTGACAAGATGTTGTCTATGATTTTTATCAGAGAAAACTTTACTTATTACTTGTTGTTTTCGAAAAAAAATCACATAAATTGATCAAAAAACAACAACTATCGAGCTATTTTAAAAGGGGGCCAAACGATTCTGTTCATTTTCGCTAAAAAGACTCAAGAGGCATTCCCAAAACATAATTTGTAGGGTACAAACATTAGCCTGCTCTTTTAAGTGTAACTTAGTTCTAGGGAGGCGTGCGGTTTTTCATAGTCTCTTTAATTTATTTTAAAGGATGCAAAAATTAAGCTATTACAGAATTTTGCATATAAAACTGTCATTTTGCATAATGTTTTTTTAAAATTCGTTCCTTTTAATCAAAGGTCCCAAATTAATAACTTTAAAATCAGTGATACAGACTTTCCATGCAAGGAAACAACATTATGTTGAACAGTATTTTATGAGGATTTAAACTGACGTATACTAATAAATCGTCAAATTGACATGCCCGAAATTGTTGTGAGGTTATTATAGTTAATTAATAATTTTCTACAATGGAGATCATTATAAAAGTTTTGTGTTTATTTATTGTAAATTATAAAAATTAATGTGTTGAGGAGCAAAATCAGTAACTTTTAGAGAAATTGAAGTTCCTTATATGAGTAACGTAACTGCAACGATCTTCTTTTTGCTGCATAACATATCTGTGACGAGTTACCTAAAAAACAAAGTTACTTACGCGACTCAGGTTGGTTCGAAGGATGTTGGTTACTTTGGCGTGAGCCCGAGATCAGACGCGAGAGCCATCTAGGTGTGTAACTTGACGGACTTAATTCTGAAAGAACAAATAGAAATGGATGCATTATTAAATTTGAATACTTAAACTCAGAAAAACATTCTAGAGAAGTTGCAGTTTCATTTATTTAAGTTTCTATATTGTGACGTTGCAGGTTTTACAACGCACAAAAGTCAATCGCGAAAATAAAATAATTTTTTTAAAACTTAATTTAGGCTGATTTGTTTCGACTTTTATTTTTATTGTATGTGCCGTCTCCTCCAAATCGATATCGTCGATGGACAACAAGAGAAATCGAGAATTAGAGAACTTTAGGACATTTAACTCTGACCAATATTTCAAGATAAGCCGAGGCAGGTTTCGAAATAATAGTCCCGCCATCGACCGCTATTGCAGATCGATCACTGTGAAAATGCCGAGAGCTTAAATTGCTACAGACAAGCTCCAATGTGCTACAAACTCCTCTACGTGGCTTACAACTTCTTGTCATTAGATAGCGACGATCCTACTAATCAGCGTTGCAGGGTATACTCTAAGCAAAATTTAGAACTGCCCAACCGGACAGCCTGACATTTTGAATTTTATGTATTACTTTGTAACTTGAATAGAAAAAAAATGTTATAACTACCCATTTTGACTTTTAGAACTGCCGACTTTAATTTACAACTGCCCGAATTGGGTAGAACTGCCCTTTTCGGTATACCCTGACGACTTTAAGCTTTACCTTCCTGGACCTATTGCCAATCTTAAGAGTTTGCTTCAAAAGGTACAGGCGGATATTGATCTAGTGGTGCAGTGGGCTTTAACAAGTGGCCTCACTCTGAGCCCTGCTAAAACTATGGCTTTAATCATAGGAGCTTCTTCCCCTCCTTCACTTGAAATAATTTCAACCCTACTCCTCTCTTGATCGATGGACGTCTCATTATACCCTTTATGGAATCTGTGAAAGATTTAGGCTATATTATTAATCGCTGCCTTACTTGGAATGAACAAGTTGCGGATATTTCAAGGATAACCTTTAGAGTCCTCTAACAACTGAACAAGAATAAAGAATCATTACCTACCTCAACTCGTATCCCCTACTGGTTAAAAGCCTGATTCTTCCTTTCTTTGACTGCGACTATGTGCTCTATGACGATATTACTGACGAGCTGAATGCCAAGCTTGAGCGTACGCCTAATGCTTGCATTCGGATTATCTATAACACCCGCAAAAGTGATCCTATTACTCAGTATAGAGAAAGAGTAGGACCCCGTAAAGTCGCCAAAAGAAGACAATTTTTTATCGGTAGTTTCCTTTATAACCTATTCAGTAATAAAGTTCCGCATTATCTTCTTAACCGCACGTGCAAAATGCAAATGTGACGTCTGGATATTGAGTTCACATCACTTACCCAAAATTATGAATAAATCCTCATTTTTGCTCGACCCAAATAATCAACACATTTTCTAAATCAAAGAAACTTATGCTAAGTATTCTAATCGATGCAGGAATTAAGGTAACTGAGAGAGATAAACAAATTATCTTTTAAGATAGAGTTTATTTATTCCTTTTTTACATTTAATCGCGTGAGCCAGAAATATCCATTTGCACCAGAGAAAAGGGCCAGCTAGTTAGGAAAAGTAAAATATCAAAGAAGTTCAAGAGGAAAACATAGGCAGGATTGATGTACTGGGATACTTCCTGAATGAATTGGTTGTGGGAGATATTCCAAAACCGATTGAAGTGGAACCGGGGCCGATCAAGGAAATAATCAATTCAATTTGATTGTGAACCCGTGGGCTGGACACAAGTGATCTCATCAGGGAAGGTAATAGTTGAACGTATGGTTTGTCGGATGGGACTTCAGAATGTTCAACTATTAAGCTGATGATTCCTTCCAGAAGTTTTGCGTTGCCTGGCTGATTTTTGGTGGTAGCGAAGAAGAGTTTCAAGGGTGGTTTTGGTTGTCCCTGATCTCCTGGTTTTCAAGGATGTTCAATCGTTCAACACAATTAACTCTTGCAGATTTATTCAATCACTTTAACCCTTTTCACATTTTTTATTTCTTTTATAGTATCATAAATCACCACGCACCGTACAAGACGAATCGGAGGTAGTAAACAGACTGACAGATAAAATACTGACTTAGATCTACGTAATATGACGACAAACTGGAAATTTAGGATTATCGATCGGATGACGGAAAACTGACTGATACTGAACTGATGGACGACGGAAATTTAACTGCCTTCGGATCCGACAGAGCCTGCGGCGGCTAACTAAAAACTGAACTGACTCTGTTTATTTTCGGGGGCTTATAAATACAAAAGCCACCCCCAATAGTTGGTTTGAATATCGTGCTTGAACCAATTCATGCGCCTCCCATTAATCTGTAATGACACTTCATGTAGCTCGAGCACGAGAATTTACTTTAATAAAGGGAACCTAGTTATTTTCGGGGGTTTTAAAAAGACAAAAACCATCCACAATAGGTGCTCTGAATATCGTGCTTGAACCAATTCATGCGCCTCCCATTAATCTGAAATGACACTTCATGTAGCTCGAACACGAGAATTTACTTTAATAAAGGGAACCTTATTGATCGCTAGACAAATTCAGTAAAAGTGACGGGACGTCACACAAAGATCTTTTGTTGTTCGTGTGTCCTTTTTGGTTACTTATTCAGCACATCTCTGCCTAACCTCGAAATCATAAATTAATAACACTTAAATTCTTAATTAAAAATATATATGAGTGTGTGTATTTATGCGTATTTACTTTTAAGTTTGTACATTTATAGTATCGTTCTGTTTATAGCCCGCATCTAATTTGGTGTATTATGGTTTATTTCTTTATTCTTGTTCAATGTCTATTTTCGATTTAAATTCTACGGAAATGGTAGCATTTCCAAAATCTGTCCTGCAATCATAGTCGAACCTTCTTGACGCGTCCCTGGAAATTAAAATTTAAGTAGAAAAATATTGTGAAAGAAAGACACGGTGATCGTCTAAGGTCTTCAGGATTGTCTTGACTGACGAAAAATTGTAAGTAGGCTATTCTATTGTTTTTGACCCGTGAAATCTGAAAATGAAGGTCCCAAAATCGTAGCTGCTCCCCTTTTCAAGATATTGCCCACGGACATGTATTACAAACCCTCTATCTGACTATCTTTTTTCTATATTATAAGCTATTTTATATACTGCTATATTATAAACTATTATTAATAATTATAATGATACGGTCGAAGTTGTTGAAATATATGTATCAAAGCGAGATTTTAGAATTTGAGTCCGGACACAATAATGATAAAAACAAGCTGTTTGCTGTTTTTGCAAATACTGAAGAATTATTCAATCATATAGTAGAAAAGCGAATATTACCGGCGATTACCGTATTAAAATTATGGCTGATGGTAGCTTACTTTAAAATTTGCATTTCTGTGATAGCTGATGTATCAACAGATGGTCCATTAGAAAAAAGTAGTTTATAACGAAACAAACACCACAAATAACTGGACTATTGTAAAAAAAATTAATAATAGTTTGTATTGTCTGTATATGTCAAAATTCTCTTTGATCAGACATGAGAGACAATAAAGAAGCAATTTATGATAACGATAGAGACAAACATTATGAATGGAAAACATATGGAGATTTGAAAAAGATAATCAGAAGTATTTTTCTTCAGGTCGTAAAACTAAATTCTAAAAAGATTGTCACAGTACAATAAATGAGCCACTGTTTGTAGAGAAAGATTACATATATGTACTAGAAAAATGCATTATACCCGAGCTGTATATTCTACAAGGGTTTGTCAACCACTAGCCTATGAAACTGAGAGTAGTATCCAAAAATTATCAAGGTGAACTATTTAAGGAAATGCATGCAGAACATTGCTGAAAGAACCCGCTGAAGAATTAGCAAAGGCAGTAATGGCAACAGATATCTCGATAAGATTGGAACTAAATGTTTTATTTGAGCATCTTAAAGACTGTTTGACATATTTCGAACATTTAGAAGTATTTAGGACTATGGTCAGAAAAAGTTAGAGGCACACAGAGAATTCTTACGAATTTGGGAGAAAAACAAATTTGATCAGTGATTACTCTTAACCACAAAGACTGAAAAATGCGGCTGTAGAACTCTCCTCGTTTCATTCATAAAACACTCAATTATACAATTGTAATACAAATGTTTACTATTTGTGACAGAATTACATAGTGTACTTTATTTTCCCATTTTAATGCATCAGATTTAATAAAAAATCACATTTTTTGACTATATCTTGAAAAGGGGAGCAGCTACGATTTTGGGACCATCATTTTCAGATTCTACGGGTCAAAAATAATAGAATGGCCTACTCAGAATTTTTCGTCAGTCAAGACAAACGTAAAGACCTCAGACGATCACCGTGGAGATGGCGTACATTTATTTGGTGTAAATCAGATTTTTTAATTGCTACCTTAATCTACTGTTTCATCATTCACGAGAATGATACCTTTTCAATTCTAAAACCACGCCCTGTACCTAATTTTCCTACCTTTGATTAGAGTTAGCGGAAAGATGATGGGAAATTTCTGCTTGCAGTACATCGTAATATCAATAATGTTCGTTTGTTAAGATAAACTTAGAATTTGAAATTTAGAATTCTAGTTTTGGATACCTTTGGAGTTTTCGCCCATTTTTCTTTATTTCGTTGTTTATGGCCCAAGAAAGGTCTGGCGCCCAGTGTAATTAGTGTTGATTGAATTCATTCAAAGTTATGATGCCGAAGGCGCATATTAAATCTTCTTTTACGAAAAGGGATTATTATTACAGTATTTTCTATTTGTGCTTTATTAATTGCATTAAGGATATGTACATCAATAAAAATAGTTGAAAAGCTGGTATCTTGATATTGATTGCAATCTATATGAGATAGAATTTATAGCATCACTGTTCAGTTTACAGGGTGCACAGTCTTTCCCTTTTTTTTCTTAGTTTCCCCTTTTTTCTTGAAATTCCCCTTTCTTCCCCTATTCTTAAAAAACTTCCCCTTTTTTCTTTAAATATACGATATTTGAAAATACAATATTTGAATTACGCGGAATAGTCTCTGAAATTAGTAAGTGTACCCATTATTGAATAAGAATTCAAGCAATGATAGCACTTAAATAAATTATTTATGAATTTTTCCTGTTGGTTTAAAAATCATGACGAATTTGTTATATTTAAAGCATTTAGTAGTAAACAATAATACAAAATTACGAAATTTAAACACACATTTTTTCCTCAAAACATTTTATCATTTCACTTTTTCGGAAAAAACTTTTATCGTCATTTAGGATTTTTGTGATTTCATTGTTTTTTTGCGATTTCGCAACGTTGTGAGCACAACAAAAAAATGTTTCCAATTAATAAAAAAAATAACATGTTTCTTTGGTTCAAGCTGAAGAAATTTCAGGTTGGAATCAATCCCAGGTCTCGGACTCACTACGCTATTGACACTATTTACACTTTTTTGAACGATTACACTATTTTGCTATTATTTCGAAAAAATTCCACTAAATACACTATTTTCTTACAATCGTCTCCTAATGCCACTATTTATTTACTTTTCTTAACAAAATTATTTGAACTTCTTCA
>CAKNWW010342541.1:0-19919 GCA_932074435.1 Andricus kollari
ACCTTGCGGCTCGTGGTGCAATCATGAGACTCTGTGGAGCTATAAATCTGGACATTATTATAAACAATAATTCCTACCCAGGTTATTTCTTCGTCACAAACGAATCACACGACGAGGTAAACCTGGGAAGACCTTGGCTTATCCGACATGGAGCAATAATCGACAACGTCTCAAACTGCCTGTATATAGGCCTACAGCAGCGACAGAGAGTTTTTGCAGTATACCCACTTCGTGCACCTACTCCCTTAGCTCCTGAAATCCTCAAACAATCCTTGACACAAGAATTTACTCAAGTAAATGCACCCACTTTTTAGGAACTCATCGATCGACATCAAGGAATTTTTTACCAAGGCACAAAACTTCGCAGAGCTTTAGCCGGATCCCACGAAATTCATCTCAAACACGGTCAACCCTTTCGGATCCCAGTTAGAGGATATTCTGCTGCTCACCGAAGCGTCATCGACAAGGAAATTCCAGAAATGTTGGCCGATGGTATCATCGAGCCCACATTTTCCCCCTACAGCTCCCCCCCCCCTAATAGTTACAAAGAAAGATGGAACCAAAAGATTCTGCATCGACTATCGAAAATTGACCGACCTAACGATCGACGCAGCCTAGCCTTTGCCAGTTATCCACGAAGCTTTAAAAGATCTAGGATCAGCCAACATATTTACTACAATAGACTTGAAAAGCGGATACTGGCAAATTTCCCTACACCCAGACTCAAGGAAGTACATGGCGCTTTCCACGCTCGACGGAGGTCAATATCAATTTAAAGCCATGCCTTTCGGCCTAAAAAATGCACCCTGCATCTTCCAGAATTTAATGCGAGAAATCCTGGGTAACTACCGGAGAAAATTTTCGATAGCCTACGTAGATGACATAATTGTGTATTCAGATACTGAGGAAGAACATCTGCTACACCTCGCACTCGTTTTTGAGAAACTCGAGTTTTATGGCCTTACCTGCAACCCAAAAAAATGCCATTTCGGAAAAACACAGTTAAACTGTCGGGGACACATCTTCACCGCCGATGGTAATCAGGCCCAGCCCGAGCATGTGCAGGCTATCCTGGAAGCAAAGCCCCCACGCACGCTCAAAGAATTGAGAAGTTTTCTCGGTATATGTGGGTGGCTGCGCGAATACGTTCCCCGTTTCGCCGAAGTCGCAGCACCATTAACAGACCTGCTGAAACCAAACCAAAAATTCAGGTGGAACCCTAAGGCGCGAATCTCCTTCGAAAACGTGCAGACCTTGCTTTCAAGACCTCTCACCCTGGATCGGCCGGATCCTCGATTACCCTTTATTCTCCAGACAGATGCCAGCGCAAAAGGTCTCGGCGCCGTCCTGCTGCAGGAGGATGAGAATAAGAAACGGCGAATGGTTTCGTATGCAAGTGCGAAACTCACAGCGGTCGAGTCGCGTTACCATTGTAACGAGCAGGAGTGACTAGCTGTAGTGTGGGCTGTAAAGCACTACCGACCTTACTTAGAAGACAGCCACTTCACCCTAAGAACGGATAGCACGGCACTAACCTGGCTTCATCACGTAAAAGATCTGCGTCCCAAGTTAGTGCGCTGGGCATGCCTACTAGGCGAACTGACTTACACAGTCGAACAATGCCGGGGCGTCGACAATGAATTGGCAGATGCCTTATCTCGACTTCCGGATCCCGAAGCACCGGTACCTGGAGAACCAGACGTGGAAAGAATGTTTCCACCTTCACGAGAAGGGTTCACGACAAGCGAACCCGACTCACGGATTCGCATAAACGCCATCGGCCATGGGCCGCTACTTGAACGGGTTCGTGAAGAACAGCAAACCGATGCTGTAATTAACCGTGAAGTCGAACGCTGGCACGAGCTTCGCGCAAAACACCGCCGAAACAAGCTCGAAGAAGACTTCGTGCAAGATCACCGACTAGACCACCTCGATTTCTGGAAAAGACACCCAAACCAACCGACGTGGTCACTACGAGTCCCTCAAGCCATGGTAGAACATGTTCTTAATGAACATCACGACTCCCCCTTAGCAGGGCATCCTGGAATGGACGAGACGTTACGGGACATCCAAACCCGGTATTAATGGCCGGGAATGCGCCGAGATGTTAGGAAGTACGTAGGAAGTGCCACCTTTGCCTATGCACGAAGGCTATACGCACGACTCGACCAGACTGCCTTCGACCACGCGTAACAAAAGCACCCTGGGAAACCATAGCCCTGGACCTGATGGGTCCCTATCCGAGGTCCACGACAGGACAGAGATTCCTTCTCGTAGTAACGGATTTATTTTCTCGATGGGTGGAAGCGTTTCCCATCGGTTCTTCTAGAGCACACGTCCTCGTTACTTTATGAGAACGAGAAGTCTTCCCTAGATGGGGCTACCCTCGAAAAATGTTAAGCGATAATGGCAAACAGTTCACTGGTCATACATGGATCAACGCCTGTCAAAAATGGGACTGTGACCTTTGGACAACCCCCGTCTACCACCCACGTGCCAACCCCACAGAAAGGAGAAATCAGGAGTTGAAAAAAGGCATTCGATTAAGGCTCGATCAAGGGAACCATCATCGTTGGGATCTGCACCTGCCAGAAATACTTTTTAACCTCCGTCGACGAAGAAACGCGGCTACAGGGCAACCGCCGAGTTATTTGCTAACAGGGAGAACTCTTCGACGACCGGGAGAGTGGAGATTCGAAGAGAATGAGCCGCCACAAGTGGAAGATTTAATTACGAGAGAAGAAAGAGCGCGAGAAAATCAACATAATTATCAGAAACGTTACGCCGGAAAACCCGCGAGACCCCAATATCATCCTGGCAGTCGAGTCTACGTAAAGACAGACCCTCTATCTAATGCTGCCAATCATTTCAATCAAGGTTTCGCCCCGAAAAGAACCGGCGTTCACACGATCGAAAGCCGAGAATGTGGGGAGGTTTATTGGATCGTCAGAGATGGTTAGAGGGTAAAAGTGCATGCTTCTCAACTGCTACCAGCATCGCAAAGAGGTCACAACGATGATCAGACACAGGAGGAGACAACGGACGACGAACAGCCGCCGGAGATCGGAGAAGCAAGCGGAGAGCAGCCAAGCCCGCACACACACAAAGAAGATAGCGAACCCCCAGTCTCACACAGCGACACGGCAGCACGACACGGCGGCATCCTACAGCCGGTTTCACACCAAGAAAGCGACGATGAGTTGACGTCACACAGCCACTCCGGAGAACGGGCAACTTCTCACCATGAGAGCAGCCCACAGCCAGTTTCACACCGAGGCGACGGCACACGCACAGCCTCACACCACCACACCGGCATACAAGCATCTCTTCAACACAAAGGCGACTCACCACCGGTTCTCAACCACTACGATGGTGCACAACCACGTAGCCGATCGAGTAACGGTGTACAACCGTACTCAGCTGAAAGCGACGGCGAACCGATGAGCTCTACATATGGAGATGCGGAAGTCGATTCTTCAGACGAAGATACAAGAAATGAGTTGTTAGACGCTAGGAAGCGCTACAAGATGCGGAAAAATCGAACAGCTTACTACCGGGACGCCAGGCTGTATACGTCCCGTCGAAAGTCTCAATTAGGTTAAGGAAATTAGGTTA
This sequence comes from Andricus kollari, assembly GCA_932074435.1. Taxonomy (NCBI): domain Eukaryota; kingdom Metazoa; phylum Arthropoda; class Insecta; order Hymenoptera; family Cynipidae; genus Andricus; species Andricus kollari. The sequence goes on from CAKNWW010342541.1 coordinate 3,616, forward strand.
TAAGTTAGTTAATAAAAATTAGGTCAAGGAAATTAGGTTATCAGTTAGTTAATATAAACTAGCTTAAGGAAGCTAGGTTACTAATATTAACTATACAAATTAATTTTAGTCTAGCCCCGGCCGGGTACACTAGCAATAATAATAATTAATCATACGCTTATAGTAAGTAAGAAAACTAAATACGACGAAACGAGTGTCTTGCCCCCCTTCCCCCGGGTAGGAAATGTTATACGCGCCTTAAGCGCTTTATATAGAGGAAATCAAACAGAAACTCCCACGCGTCGCTCTCACTCTCACCCCAGCAAGCACGATACTTATTTCCCTCCACACCCCTGAGCCACTCGCCTGGCCCGGAAAAGCAAGAGAAAGCGGGCAAGGCGCCAGGAGAGAGGAGATTCGGTAACCCCGCTCACCCACACTTCTACCCCTTTCCGATAGCCCTAACGCAATGAGCTGGAAAGAGAGAGAGAATCAGGCAAGAGTGAGGAGGAGAGAGCACTGACCAGCCCTCGCATATGCAATGAGTGGAGGGAGAGACTTTCCAAAACTCAATTATAAAAAAACAGAGTCCCGTTTTCTCCTTAGGCACTGCTTTCCTTTAAAAAGGGGCCCGTGATAGCAATTAGGCAGTAACCCCTTGTCCAAGGCAACGATAATTTCTGCGAATCTTTTAGTGAAAATAAACGTGTGTGAAGCTACACCCGGTGTTTCTTTCGTTCCCCGAGGAAGACGCTTCTCGAAATCTGGCAAATTACAGCAAGTGGACTGTCTTCCCTTCTCTCCAACCGCCGACTGCTGGCAAATTACAGCAATCGGTCTCCCCCCTCCACCTGCTGGCAAATTAAAGCAAGTGGACTGTCTCTCCTTCTCTCCACCCGCCGACTGCTGGAAAATTACAGCAATCGGCGGGTCTCCCGCTCCCCGCGGCCCCCCCCCCCCAGGCCACCCGCATGGCTCCTAACATTGAGTTTCTCCTCAGATGAACACGGAACAACCGAAGAAGACGAAGAAGGTGCCTCCAAGTCGAGCCCGCAGGAGTTTGAAGCGGTACTTTGCCTTCCTTCACGTGGCCGGCCCCAGGCCCGTGGCCAGTTCTACTCCACGCCCGGTCGACGCAGTAGCCGAGGTGGCCAGTTCTACTCTACGCCCGATCGACGCAGTAGCCGAGGTAACCTCATCTAGACCAATAAGCCCATACGTCCCGGCACCAGTAAACAACACTTACGACTGGTTATACCGAGGGTTCGGACACCCCCGTTTTGAGGTACCGGCCGAGGAATATCACCCAACGCCTTTGCAGCCCCGGCTCGCCCAAGATGGAGGGATAGCAGAAGTCTCTCAACTAGCCCCGGTACTAGCAGAATATCAGCCAACCCCGTCGCAGCCCCGGCTCGCCTAGGATTCAGAGCTAGCAGAAGTCGCTCCATTAGCCCAGACGACGTCACCGGAGAGGGTTGCCCCCTGCCTACCACCCGCGGGCGACGAGACATTGGCGGCAGACCTCGCTGTCTCGGACAGCGATTCGGACGCTATTAGCCTGGACCTAGGCTCACCGATCGTTCAACCATCGCCACCGCGTACGCCAGAACGAAGATCCGAGGTCCGAAGGATCCTCCGAGAGAATTTCGTCTCAGCACAGCCACGTGACTCGCCCGGAGATACCCCCCGCGCCGACCGCGCCTAGTCCTAGCCCTGTTAGACAGGCAGGCTGAAGTTGCGCCACACCGACCCCTCGTCGTGCTAAACGCGTGTACTGCCCCCCCCCCACACACACCTCCCCGTTCCTCAATCCAACCATCAAGTCAAATTACCCCCCCCCCATGCTTCTTCCTTACTCCCCCCCCCTTCATCGCCTCACTTCAGCCCCCACATCTCATACCAAGCCGGAATCCCCCCCCCATACCTTCTTTCAAATAAGGTCCCATACCCTCATATAGGCCCTTATCAAACGTATATCTTGAATTAAATAAATGAATATACAAAATAATTTTGGTTTTTTTATTCGTCAACGAATCCTAAGTTTTATGCAACTTAAAATGAAAATGGCAATTTGTTGTTAAATGAAGATGCAAATGAAATATGTACAAAGTGTCACAGTATCCTCGTTTCACTCAACCTTTGTTGATCTTTCGTCAATTAATATTCTTTTCGTGGGTTTTTAAAAACGAACAAAGTTCTACAATAAAGTAAAATATAGTAAGATATAAAAATCGAAGTACACGTATTATAATTATAGAACAGCATAAGTTAGATTATCATGCTCGTTTTCCTTGTTTTCTGATTCCACTTGCACTAACGTTGGGTTTTCGCCTTCGGAACCTATATAAATATAAAATCATTAATTATTTTTATTCTTCAACGACATGTACGTTGAATACGTATATACATTTTTATATTTTTTTAAATAATAAATTTATAATAATCTTAAGAAAATAATTATTACTACAATAGTGCTAATTAACAAAATTAGTAGGGTGAAGGCCCCGTTAACTTAAAATGTTTCTGTGTTGTATTCTTAATAAAAATTATAGGCTAAGAATTTTTGTTTGTCAAAAATCTCTATTTTCTTAAATGGCCCACCTTTAAATTTGTGCCAATTTTTGTTTGAACTTGTGCTTTGATAGTGAAGATATTTCGTAAGTGTGCCAGGAGAATTCTTTTTTCTTAGAATCGAATTTTCTACTTTTTCTTTAAAACAATGACAGATACGGAAAAATGTTAAAATGAAAGTTTGGACATCAAAAAAAGTTCTATGAAAAATGTCTCCTGTTCTGTTGCGATATTTTTCATAGTTTACGAGAAAAATTCCAAAATTACATTTTTGGAAAAAAAAAATTCTACCGCCCTCAAAAATGGTTTAGCTCCCATGGTGCTGATAAGATGGCTTTCTTCTATTAGTAGAAAATTTGAAAACATATATTTAGAAGAATAAAAAGTGTGGGGTTTTCAAGACAATCTTTTTTATTTGTCTCTTCGAATTTTAAATTTTTGAATTTTTCTCGTAAAATGTCAAAGATATCACAAAAAAACAAGAGGCATTTTTCATAGCACTTTTTTAGACGTGCAAACTTTTATCTTAACATTTTTGCGCATCTGTCATTGTTTTCAGGAAAAAGTAGAAAATTCGATTGCAAAACAAAGAATTCTCCTGGCTACAGAAGTTGTTTAGCAAGCATTACACTTTCAAGATATCTTCTTTATTAAAGTAAAAGTTGAAAAAAAATTGGCAAAACATGTAAAGGTGGGTTTTTCGAGAAAATCGATTTTTAATTTTGCAAATTAAACTTTTTTCTAAATCGGAAAGATACGTATTGCCTAATTTCCTCTGAATCACAACATATTTCTTTCCGAGAGATTCTGCGATTTGCAGTGTAGAACCCTGCATGATTTGAAATGGATTCGGCCGCTTGAAGAATAGCGTTAAATAGTTTCAACATCGAATAAGGAAAAATAAATGACAAAATAATATACAACTTTGAAAATAAATGCGATTAAAGAAAATTTGAATGGCGGGATATTTAAAAAAATTGTAATAAAATAAGTTGTAAGAATTTAAATATTGTCAATATTATTTATTGCGCTATTGAAATGAAAACATTATTATTTTTAACAAATTCTGTAAAGTTTGAAAATAAGTAAAGGAAGTTAATAGAAATGAAATTATCTTTTGAGGGTTTTGGATAAAAAATAAGCAACTAATTATGTAGTAATATATATATAAAGTGTTTTTTTAGTAGTAAATAAACAATAACGTTCACATTTTTTTGCGGATTAAATAATATTACCAATATTTACATTTTTATTATTTTTTTATTTATATTATTTATTATATTATTATTATATATATTATATATATTATTTATTATTATTATTATATAATTATATTATTATTTATATTATTCGTTTACTTCATTGTTGGGAACGGAAAGAAACTTTATTTCACTAAAGCTATTATCAATGACGTAATAGACGAATGCTATTAACTTTATGCTTATATAGGTCCTCAAAAAGTATTTAGAATGCTATACGAATACTTTTATTATCCACGTTTAGCAAAAACCATTCGACAAAGATTATCGAGCTGTGACTCATGTCAGAAAAACAAGGTAACTAATCAAACGAGCTACGCGGAAATGAAAAACTATACGCCTACGAAACCGGGAGAAATCTTATCAATTGATTTTTACGGTCCCTTACTCGCCTCAAAAGGGGGATTTAAATACATATCTATTATCAACAATCGATGCGTTTAGTAAATTCGTATGTCTATATCCTTTGAGAATAATGACAACTAAAGCAGGAATTAATAAAATCTTTGATGATCATATTCCAAAATACGGAAAGCCGAATAAGATAATCACTGATCACGGAACGCAAATTACGTCAGATATATGGAAAAATAAATTAAAAGAAGAAGATATACAGGTAGTTTTCTCTTCAATTCCTCACCCCCAAAGTAACATAGTAGAAAGAATTCATAGAGAGCTTTCAAGATTCTTCCGATCCTTGATAAAATAAAACCACAGCGCATGGCGGAAATGGGTTCGCATAATAGAATCATGTATGAACGAAACACATCATTATACAATCGAATTTACGCCGATAGAAATTCATATGAATTTCAAACCCAAACGGACTTGGGAAAATTGACTTAGGTTCCCCCAAAACCACCTGATCCAGAATATGAACAAAAAATCGAGATGCTACGTGATAATATTTTTAAAAAGGGTGAAAAACGTGCCGAAGCGTTCAATAAAACTCATAGAATAATTACATTTAAAGAAGGAGATCAGGTCCTCCTAAAATTATTAAATAAATCTGATAAAGATAATACAATTCTAGCTAAATTTTTACAAATTTATGATGGACCTTTTGTATTACAAAAACAGGTGACACCAGGGAAATTTATTCTATGGGACTCTAGGGAATTAGAAGAAAAGTTTATGTACCATACTCAAGATTTAAAAATGTATTATGGGAGAAATAACTAGCATGAATCAGTTTTAACTTATCATTCGTCAAATTGCGGAAAGTTAAAAAATTATCGAAATTATAATTAAAGAGAAGAACTTGCGCAAGAAAAATACTCCTGGTGAGCAAAACAAGAGTGGAATATACATGATAAATATTCCCAATGTCATTTTCAAAAAAATTCTACACGAGAAATAAATCAGTTGAAAGTCGGCATTCTCAGAGAAAAGAAATTTAGACTCTTTTAAATAAAAACTAATCGAAAATTAATTATAAGGTTTTATTAAATAAGTCTAAAACGTGTGAATAATTCTATTCAAAATAACTCATTACTAACTACAAAATTAGGATTAAGAGACAATGGAGGCAAACAAAAGCAAAATTACAAAAAACCTTCCTACCTTTTACCATAGCGGAATACGCTTTAAATAGATTTGTTTAAAGCATGTTTAAGACATGCACTACACTTAATATGTATAATTGCGCATTATAACTGCTTATAATTACATAAATCCATGACTAAACAAAACAAAACAATACAAAATTTTATATACAGACTAAATAAGACGAACAAAATTTTTATATATGGGTGATTCTCCACATACAGGGCATTTTTGGCAAGGGCAACTTTTTTTGGAAAAATTAAAAAAAATAAATTTCTTTATAATTTTTAGGTTCATTGGTCTTATAGAAAGAAGCCCTATGAATATTCACGCTTAATTCTGACTTGGAGGACCTGTAGCACATAAAAACTTTTCCAGCTTTTGATTTTCCGGGTGATTTTCTCTGATTGCATGTGAAATAAAACATTGTTGCAAAATATTACCACATTAAACATAACATGACAGGGAAGAATAGTTTTTAAAAAATGCAAAGTTTCTCTAAAATTAATTTTTTTTTCAAATTTGAAATATTTTTTTTTAGTTTTACGCTTATTATTCTAAATTATAATCCTAATAATTCTAAAAGTATAATACGTTACAAAAAAGAATTTTAGCTTGCTCAGCTCTTCATGCTTTTAACTATTTTTATTTTTCATTAAAATTCTGAGAGTCATATGATTTACTTTTATAGCGTGCCATTCTGATTAATTTCAGGTTTATTTCAGGCATCAGGTTTAATTATGAAACGTATTCTTGATACTGAGATATAGAATCCACCTCGGAATCCATCAATACAACAACAAATGATACAAACAACACGAACACGAAACTACGTTTGACAGCAAGTTGACCGAAGGCCCATGTAAACATAATCTCTGAGGAAAGTCAGGGCCGTGAAGCGAACAAAATTATTAATTATGAAATGTTTATTTTTCTTATAATTATTAACCCTCTAAGCGCTTTATTTTTCGTGTGCAGTACTTGTAGGTATACAAATTTTAACTCTCGATTTACGTGAATTTTTAATAAAATTATTTAGATAAGTGCTTCGATAAGCTCCGTATCATCCCTGACAGCAAAAAGCAGGTTATGGTATCCGATGTTACGGTATCCGAAAACCATACAAAATTACTTTTCACGACTTGGAAACAAAAGTAACCAATAAATCGTTCTGGCAAAAACTCCTTTTTTATGTGCTACACGGAATTGTCATCTTTTCATTGATTTTTATTATGAAATATGAAAGTTCTTATCAGGTACGGTATCCGATACTAATAAAAATACGCCACATTTTCGGTTACATTTTTTCACTTGGCAAGGAAAGTTCTGAATTTTTTGCTATGAAGTTTTGACGAATGAGTAGTGTGGCTTTTGTTCTAGATATTGTGAAAAGATAAATCTTAAAAAATGATCAAAAGTTGATGAAAGGTATGGGAGATTCGTTTACCGTAACCATCGAGAACATTTAGGGAGACACGTGTATAATTAAAATTTCTCTACTAATATATCAGATAAATTTAAATATTTCTGATGAATTTTATAGAATTGAGTCAAACTTTCAAACTATCAATTATAAGTTCAAAAATAATTTACTATGTATTAAATACACATCTGTAAACTTGGCGCCGCGTACGTGGAGACACCCCAAAAACGCATTTTTCGAGTATTTTGGAGAATTTTGCTAAGACATACGATGATGTGACCTTATTTTTTCTTACGGAGGTATTGTATTGTGCTAAAATGAAGAAGTTATAGTCCAAGAGCTGGTGACATTTTTCGTGAAGTGAGAGTATAAGTCCTAGTTTGTGACTTATATATCTGGGAAATGACCCTTCTTTCGAAACCCATAAATGCCAGACACCCTGCCTGGGGCGTTTGGGTACCTGAGCCAGGTGAAAAAATTAGAAATTCGCAGTGACAGTATAAGAGCCAATTTTCTTCTAGGATCGATTATTGATGCCCCAAGTTTATTATTATTCAATCGCCAGACCGATAGCTTGGGGACAACATACTGGCAGACACGATAATTATCAATAAAAAAACTTGGATTTTGCAGTGAGAGTATAAGGTCTGGCGTTTTTAATAACATAAAGAATAGTATTCACAGGTGGCATTCGTAAAACGACAGACCGAAATTCCGGGGATAACACCTTCAAAATCAAGTTTGAAAATGAATAATTTTCCTCGAAAGTGTGGGTCCAGAGCGGGGCCCGGGGGAAGAGGATGCAGCCGCCGTCGCCGTTATCCCCTCCACTCAGCCTTTTACCCCGACGCGGCATCTTCCTCTTCCCTAATCTTGTAAGGACATATCTATAAATGTTGCGTTGATTTTTTTTAAATCCTTAGAAGATAAAAAAAATTGTATTTTTCTTATCAAATATACCACAACTTACGATAAACGAATGTTCTCAACTAATTTGAACACATTCGTTTAGGGGGGCGTTGAGGATTATCAATTTCTTTGAATTGAACGATACAAAATATATTTTTTCTCAAAAGGATTTTTTAATTTAGAAGGGCATCAATCGATGTATGTTTATATAAGATTTGATTTTCGAAATTCTATTGTCCAACAAATTAAATTTTTCACTGGTTTTCTATTAGGATTACTGAATGATTTACGTTCCAGATAGAATTCGTTGATTGACAATTTCACTAAATAAATTTCTTTTTTTTAACGGATAGACCTTTTAAAATATAAAAGCCCTATCCGTTTAGGGGGGCGTTGAGATGGTCCGTTCTATTTTCATAATAAGAATAAAATCATAAAGATACGGGTAAATATTTATATTGATACGCCCCTGACTCATAAGTGGACAAGCAGGTAGAACGAAGGGATGATTCACAAAATCATTCGATCATACGATCGATTGCGCGCGCCATCAGATAATAAGTGGGGATAGCGTGGGACCAATGCACTTTATATATTGATCCTGGTATCGGTACCACAGGACCGATATCAGGTATCCATGATCTACCTGTCAATGGAGTTTGAAATTTGAATTGGAATAAGCGTCATTCAAGGGTCGCCACTCTCAAAGGATTCTCCTGATACAACTACAATCAAACTTCCGTCCACTAAATTATCCGAATTCGTTAGAATTCGAATAATTAGACGTGAGTTTTTGGGTTTTACAATTATTTTTATTTTTTTATATGTAATGATTGTAACGACCTTGCACTTTATCTTACGATAAAGAAACCTCGTTGTGCATGGTTGCACCAGCTACCGAAATTTGAATGGGCGGTTTTTCTTTTGTTTCAATGTTTCAAAAAGAATAGAGCCAGAATGGAATTTGTAACGACATTGCACTTTATCTACCAATAAAGACCTCGTTGTGCAAAGAAAGTTTTGGTATCTGAATAACTAAAAATAAGAAAGGAAGGAGAATCCAAATTATAACAAAATCATCTTTTTCCAAAATTAAATTCAAATCAGAATAGTACGCAATCATCTCTTCCTTGAGTGAATACACAATCTTTTACTTGTAACGTCTAAGAACGAATTAAATTTTAATGTGAATTTTTTATTGTAAGAATTAATCTGACTAAATTACTCTCAATTTAATTTACAAATTTAGTTATCAAATATTTAGGGCTAGTTTTAATATCCTATCAGTATTGGAATCAACTCATATCGTTGTTTGCAATTTACTGGGCAGGAAAAAGTAAACGCAAATTGAATGAATGTCTCGATGAAGATAAATATCATTGAGATAAGTTTAAAATGCAAAATTACCATTACTAAAAATTAGTATAATTTTTAGTAAAATAAAGATCTCTAACTCAAACAGCCAACTGCATAATTAAATTGTGAATAAGGGGAATACAAAATCTATCTCCGGTTAAAGAATATTCGATAATGTTACAATGTTTATAGTATTTAAATTGCAAAAAGGGGACCGACCTTTAACTCCTCTTACAAAAGGTCCTTTTTCTAGCGCGTTAAGCACATCCATCATGTGCGATTCATGAGTCCTTAATTCAGAATCTACTTCTAAGAACGGATACTTCACGGAATTACAATGAGTTCCACACTGATAACAGTAGCTGCAGCCGCGATAACCGTTATACTGCACTCGATTTTGCAATACAGCTCGAGCTACTGAATCTGCGGTAACACATAGAGGCATTAATGTGAAGTGATATTCTTTACGAATTCCGTTCTCTAATACAGCAAAAGAGATACCGTCCGTATGAAGAAGCTGAGCTTGTTCGTTAAATGCGTCTATAAAAGGTTCATCAAATCTGGCTTAGGTTCGTGATCAAGTATCATTAAACCCACTAATAACACGATTTTATATCGTACTTTGCTATCAAGATCAATTATGACAACTTGAAGAGGCCAGAAACCTTTTTTTGTACCTGCTGGAAGAGGAGCACCGTCGGTACTAACTATATACATTATTGTTTTAGGATGCAACTTGTCCACTTGTTTGTATAATTGCCCGTCGTGGATATCTCATATCGAAGCGTTAGTCTCACATTCCATTACGGTTTCGGATTCAAATCTTTTTATTATAGAATCCCGAAATTTTTTATTTTGTAATAATATTTTCATCTGGTATTTAAAATCGACAGATAAAAAAACTGTTTTGCAGCTGAGACTAACAGTCGTCTCCTTTTGACAGTTGTCACACGTCTTTTTTATATTTGTAATCCCTGTCTTAGTTGACGAGTGAACTACCTTTTTCTCGCAATTACCGCAGGAAAAATAGTATTTAATTTGTCCGCTGGCGGATCAAAATGTTTCTTTAAGAGATAATCTGTTACCTGCAAATACTGAAATTCAGGTCCAGCACAAACTTTAAGCAATTCAATTAAATAATTACGCCCTTCTGAGCTGAGACCAAAAGCAATAATGAAGGCCATCACCATCTCAATAACATCATTTACAAGTAAGCCCGATTGCGGAAACATGATTTTATTGTTAAACTCCATAAAATACGAGAATGGAAAGTTAGGTTTTTCTGCCTTAAGATCATCCACATTTACGTCGTTTTCATCCATGTTACTATCTTCCAGTAAAATTTCTTCTTCAGAAAAAACTGGCTCTTCTTCTGACAAATCGTTGCCGCCATTCTTTTCAACATTGAAAATCCATTCGTCCGTCAAGCCCACGATGTCTTTCTCTTCTAAATCTTTATGCAGTTCAGTCCAGAATGGTTTAGGGTCATGTTCCCAGACAGCAATCGTGCGAGGCACGTTACCCGCATGGCGTGTGAGGCACGCGGTGCGTGCAGGGTGCGGTCCATATGCGTCGCATTTCGTGCGAGGCACATACGTGCGAGGCATATGCGCCGCACAATGTGAGAGGCACGTACGTGCGAGGCATCCCAGATAACAATCGTGCGACGCACGCTGTGCGAGGCATAACGCACGCATGCTGCCATCACCTGTCGCAATGTTGTGATGGGTAGGTAGAGTGCGTGCGTAATGCGTCTAATATCGCCATCACGACGTACTTCACGTATGACTTCGTATGCCAGCCTGTCTGCGACGCATGCGTGCGTCTATCCTATAGACAATATATAATTCCATAATAATGATCTGATTAGATCCTAGATATTGTTTATTTATCAAAATGGGATTATTCCAAATTGTATCATATGCAGAAAATAATAAAAATTATTAGTCCGCCTTTTCAAGGAACAAAATCTGAAAAATTTCCAAATACTTTTCTAACTTTTTCTAATATATATATTTAAAAATATATTTTGAACTCTGCACAGTTCCAATTAATAAAAAATGTTTATTTTGTATTTAAATAATATTTTGAAAATACCCAATTTGAATTTTAAATAAGTTTTTTTTAATGACATTGTCGGTAAAATTATAATTTTGAATTTTTATTTCAAATAGCGCATTAAATACTTTTTTTTTTATAACTGCAATTTGTAATTTTAATTACATAACATTTAGAATTACTGTTTAGAAATTTGTTGAAGTATTTGCAGAAATCAATCCGTAATGTTTAATAGAATTTTCCTAATTTTGACAACTTCATTTTTTGATACTTTAATACATCTTTAATTTTCGAATGAAATTTAATCAATTTTACAATGATGTTAATACTTTCAAGTTAAGATAAGAAGTGTAAAAAGCGCGCTCAGTTTGAAATGATGATGGCCGTGGCGCGCTCAGGTAGTCAGCTGTTTGCCGTATTCACCACGTTTTTTTAAAGGTTATGTTTACCCCCGTCATCGTAAGAACATCCCTCCTAAAACACAAACTTGATTATTAAGCCAGGGTGAAAATATTAAGTACATCGAATCGAAAATATCAGAAGATCAAGGAGAAAATATGCCAAAGTCGATGAAGCGAAAGCAAAAGCGATCTTTGTACCAAATGGCGAAAAAATGGACCGAAGTCTGAGTTATGCAGGTGAACTCCAGTCAAATGCATATCAATACATGGTGCGTGCTTCTGAAATGCTGAGAACAGAATTTTCGAAGATGGATGATAAACTAATTTTCGCGAACAATGTTTATGAAGAAACTATAGGACAAGAGACAAACATGTGACTCATGACGTGTGAGCGATATGCGTGGAACGCTTGACTCTCATGGCGTGCGAGCGATATGCGTGGCACGCTTGACTCTCGTGGCGTGCGAGCGATATGCGTCTCAATTGATGATACATATGTCGCGGTATATGAGGGCAACGCCGTAACGATGATCCGCACGCGTGCGTCGCATTACGCCGTCACTGTGAGGACAAATTCTTATCTGGGTTGTTTTGGTGTTTCTGTTGCTGTACGAGTTGAAGGTGATCCGGAATCTGGTATACCTGCACAAAAAATTAAAATATAATATTTGAACACTTAGGTGAACTGTTTGGTGAAACATTTGAACTCTTAGGTTCTCTTAGGCGTTGAAATAAAAACCATAAAATAATTGTCACAATTTTATGTTATTTCTCGAAAATCACAAGAGTTTTTAAAGAAATTTATTTTTCATTACATTTATCAATTCAATTTCTCGGTAGCAAGTTTCTATTTTATTCTTAAAATTTTGAATTACAAATTTAAATGACCATACACACCGTGTCCAACTCCTTCACCTAAGGCTACAACTTATTATCCCCTTTTTTCAATACTAAGTGAATAGTTATCAGTAAGTTTGGTTTTATTCGATTCATAAATTAAATATATACGAACACAAATTTTTGTATTCTTCTTCCAAATTAAGCATTTAATTTAACCTCAAAATTAATCGTAAGCCTTTGAGCTTTAGTTTTCTTTTTTTGACTTGGTTCTCGGGTATCGAGGATATAGCGTCGTGGTTTCGTTGCTGTTCCCACCTGTTGTTTTTTTTGTTATTCCAAAGTAATAAAAATAAAAAAGACGAAAGAAATAAAAAAGAGAAGGAAGGGGATTTGATTGGTTGCCTTCTCATTTTTCTTTCCTCTTTTTTATTTTTGTCCAAAAAAACAAATTTTTATTTTGTTTTCAGGAATTGCAATAGGAGCATTTTGGACGTTAAATGGGATTTTGAATTTGATTTTAATCTAATTTAAGATTCTTAAATTTCTACTTTTGATAATTTTTGAAAATAATTTCTATCTGAATCAATTGATGAGGTCCATATACCGGGAAGCAATTTTTATTTTATCCTAAAATTCCGGAATTAAAGTTGGAAAGGTTTTTCGTCACTTGTATCAAATTCAAATTTTGCGGCGATTGACTTCTTATGGATATTATAACCCTTAAATATGTTTCAGAGATTTTATACGCCAAGAAAATTGTTTTATTATTTTAAATAAAGAATTTTAGGAACGAAATATGGAGGTAGTATATAAGTGATGATATTGTGAGTCCCACTTACGCAATTTAATTCTTCGGAAGCTACTTCCATTCTCAGCTTCCAAATGTTGCGAGTTCTTTCCGATAAGTTAAGTGGATCATAATTGGGATCCAAAACAAGTTTTTTAAATTTCTTTTTCCTTTCATCACTCATTGTACCTAAAAATACAAATTCACGTCAAATAATAAATATAACCCATACATTTACTGAGCAATTTTTAATATTTCATTTTAATTATATGTATGTTTCAAGTAAGTAAAAAAATTAATTCAAAGAATGTAATACTGATGCCCAATATTGGCAATATAAATGCGCTAAAGCGACTAAAACTGACTATTTAAAGAGAGCGTTTAGTAAATATACTATCAACTTACCAGTTGCATCCGTCAGCTGTTGCTTGAGACAACATAAACTTATAACTTCTCTCAAAAATTATTTTTAAGAAATACACCGATATCGTATAATTGCCTATAATGTTAGAAAAGTTGCGACACTAATTTATAAACATTAAGGGCATGTGAGACATTTTAAAATACGAATTACCGACCGTCCCATGTTAATTTTTTCCGCCAATTTAAAAAGAGGGAAATTGAAATATCGGGCTAATTTTTTTTTTAAATGTTAGGTAATATTATGGGGCTGGTCTGTCTGGCCAATTAAAGTTGCTATATTGTTGCTAAATATATATTTTTAATATTTGTAATGTTCACCTAGAAGCTCTTGTATTTCAAATTATTTAAATATGGTGGCTGATCACATGGTTTTTTTCTTTTGCTAATTACAAGTGATTCGTGCATTTCACTTGACCAAAAAAGAAGAAATTACTAATGCAGTATGTAGAGATTTTATAAAAGTTGGCAAAATATTATTTCTGATTGAAATGCAATAATTGAATGCAGTACAAGAGCGAGCTGATGGATAGCAGAAGTGTTTGTCTCCTAGCGCAAAAAGCATTAGGAAAATGATGACAGCGCCATCTTGCACCTGCGGTTGTAGCAGAAGCTTAGTGGCCAGTCTTTAAATCTGTAGAGACAGAGTCGGTAACGGCAAAATTTGTTTGTGTTTGATATATTTTTTAATAACAGTCTGACCACGTGAATCTGCCTGACTCGGTTTAAAAGAGGCAAAAATACTTTTGACAAGATATTTAATTTAATTAATAAATAATGCGGTATGCAAGAAGAATGTTAAACACTGTTGTAAAGTACTCTACGGACCTCACTTACCGCAAAATGCTGAAGCGGTATAAAGTTAGGTTATGTTTTTCTCAAATCATGGGCTTTCAAAGCAGATTAGAATTTTCAACTATTCATAAATTAATTAATTTAAATAAGGAGGCATTGGAAAGTAAAAAAATGGATGCGCGAGTGCAAAAGTGGGAGGACAAGTTATTATATTATTCTGATTATGTATTGACTAAATCATCAAATTTTGGATACAAGCTAAATAGAAGGATCGAGGTTCAAATGGAACGCAAGATAGCTTTGAGAAAAAAACAAGAACTTATAATGATATAAAGATGAAAGTTCGAAAGCAGAAGTAAAAGAAGATGCTCCAAAACCTATTTATATTCCATATGCTGCCAAAGATACTTTTAAAAGAGTAAGCAAGAGTAAAAACTGAAAAGTAAGAAAAATATTTAGAGGCATGAAACGAAAGCCAAGGAAAGAAAGGTAAGATGTTTTTAAAATTAATGTTCCCCTGCGTTTCCCGTTTTTCTTTAAATTCCCCTTTCTGCCCCTATTCTCGCAAAACTTCTCCTTTTCTCTTAAAATATTCAATATTTATGGAAATATATTGTTCCTTTTACATCAACAAACTTATTCTACATGTTCAAAACTGTAATATGCGTAGTGACAATTTTATTTATTTTTTAATTTACAGAATTATCTATTATAATTAATGTAACTTCTTAAATTGAAATTGATTAAAAGTAATAAGATGCATCTGTATCATATTGAAGCACTTAAATAAATTAATTATAAATAATAAAGTACATGTATAATAAGTTTCAAGTTCTAGAAATTACAGTCAATTGGAATTAAAACACTCTTTAAAATAAAACTTCAAATTAAAACATTCAAAAACATGATGAAAATGTGAAATCCGGAGACAGAAGTTATTGTTAATTGCGGACTTTTTATTGATAAAAATTCACTAAAATAATTAGAATTGGAACTTTAACTAATAAAAATACTCGCAGAAAAGGTATGAAGTTGAAGGAATGAAAAACAGATAAATAGCAGGATTTAAAAAGGCTCAATTTGTTTATCTGTTTGCTTTTTATTATCTCAACTCTTCAAGTGATTTTCTGATGTTTTTTATTTGGTCATACAGAACTTCGGTGGTATTTAAAATCATTTTTAAAGCTTGCTAGAAAAAATATGTTTTTTAAGGCCACTAAATGACAATGTGGAAAAAACGTTTAATTTCCGTGTCGGATTCTTTGGACTTGTCGATTTTTCCTATTGTATTTTGATGGTTAAAAACCCCTCAAATATACTAAATATTTTTTAAGGTCATATCAGTTAGATAAATATACATTCTTTGGAACACAACTCAGTATTTTACAAAAATAATGCACTTACATTTTTTGTGTTATAGAGATATGAAAGTTTTTAGCGTATTTTTACTAATAGAATGTCCTCAAATGTATCAGTGTTACTTGTTGTTACTGTAAAATAAGTTGCTAAAAACAGGACTCTGTTAATTAGGAATTATTATCTTTTGTGGAGCAGTATTATATGAAAATCGTTCAAGCTTTGATTTAATTAAATTTTCCATCAAAGGACGAAGAATGCAAGTTGAACTCTTGGGTTTGATTTGACAAAACATGTATACATACATATTTTGTGCACATTATTATTACCCCTATGTTTTGTAGATACCCACACGGCATGAAATGTTGCAGTAAAAATTTCAAAGAAATATTACAATGAAACCTTTTAATAATGTTGCACACAGGTTTCAAAGACGTTTTAAAACTATTTCTATGAAAGGTTTTCTGAAGTAAATATAAAATATTGCAGAAACATTTCAGTAAAATATTATTTGTCATGTTTAAAAATAATTTAAAGAAACTTTGCAAAAATATTTCAGAAACATTTCACAAAAATATTACTTGCCTTGTTCAAAAATACACTAC
>CAKNWW010342565.1:0-14654 GCA_932074435.1 Andricus kollari
ATTCGAGTTTTGTCCAAACGCTGCGCGATTTTTCGCAATTTCGAATGTGCTTCAATTGCGACGAAGTAATTGAGAGAATGAGATCCGATTTGGACATTCGATCTTCTTGTTTCCATCTATTGAGAGCATCTCCCTCATCTTCTATTTTGACCTTTTCTACAGAAAAATACGGCCATGTTCCGTCTTTCGTTAGGTGAGCCTCAACCTTAATTTTCCAGGTTTCGTAGTTTTCCTTGGATAAAGGTTCAATTCGCATCCAACTGTAAAACTTAGATTGAGCCTGAGCCATCTTGTAAGTTTCGTCTAACTGTTACTTGTTGTGATGCTCGTGATAAATAAAGTTATTTTTTGTCCGACCCCCCTTGAAAACACGCCATTACATGCACGTGAAGCAGTCGTAATGTGGCCCGCCATATAAAACTTTATTCCCGCTACATGAAACTTTACGCCCGATGGATAAAATTATATTTATCTTTTGGAAAAGTTGCATCGCTGGACTTCACATTCTCCCTTCAGCTAAGTGCGCTATTTCTTCATTTCCCTTATAATTTAAAATTTTCAAGAACACTAAACATTTTCTATCTGTGTATCAAGGGCGTAAGACTATTTTGCCCTTGATACACAATATACTATTATTCTTCTTTTCCCACTCACGGCAGAAGTACTAAGGATATTAACGCTTGCGAATAGATGAGAAAACTCACTTTGCTTGAATAAGCCACCGATCACAGTTTCATGACGAGGTGTCAAAACTGAAATTGAATCGTACACGTGGCCATCCGATGCGATGGCGTCGGATCCCTTTTGTTTGAAGTCCGATTGCTATTCTTCGTCAAATATGACCACTGGGCCCATAAACTAATATAGAGTAAAGCAGCGGGTGGAAGATTAATCACAAACTGCGTAAAATACGAGCTCTAGATTTATTGCGAAAACAATTACAGTAATGGACTGTAAGTAATCCATGTCCCGATTTACAGCAGATTGAATAAACGAACGCAGTAGAGTTGAAAGAAAGGGATACAGTGGTCACATCTACTTCCGAATTAGAAAGGGAGCGAATTGCAAATTCTCACAACTTTTTACTCAGGCCTATATTTTTTGGTAAAATAGTAGTCTTTTTCCTCAAAATAATTTCTTGGATATAAAATTTTTCAAAATGCGAATTTAGAAAATATGAAAGTTGTACTGGATTGTACGAGGCGTGCAAAGCAATGATTGCCCTATACACTTTTTACTTCTTCCGCATTCATAATGCGTCCCCTAAGGATTTACATGACTTCCATTTCTTACAATACTTCTGTCTACATATTTTACAAATCTTATCCTTACTATTTGCAGTTATGTACACCTATTTACAGAACATCTTATATCTACAACCTTATTTCTATTTTTGACGATAGCGCAATTTGGGACGTGTTAGCGAACGAGTGTGCGAGTGATCGAAAGCGAGAGTGCGAGGAAGAGAGAGAGAGAGCGATAACGCAAACGCATCTTAATCTACCTATGCTATTACATAACCATTACTTACAAATCTTTACGCTTCTAGTTTAAGCGTCTTTCATTTCCTTTTTCTTTCACGTCTCTTGTACCTCCATTTTGCCACTTTTTTGCATCCATTCTTTCAATATTTCTCATTCGCTCCAATAGCATCCTCTAACTCCTTCATTCGCTCTTCCCCCAAACCCTCCTCTCCTAGAATCTTTACGACATTCTCTTGCCAGCTTCCTTTATGATCCATTCCTCTCCTAAATTCTTCCCATAAATGCTCCCATGTTTCCACTTCCCATTCGCAGATTCTGCCCTTCCTGTTCTCTTTCTTTTCCCAATACATACCTTCCCTTACTTCGTTTCCCAATCTGAATCTCGCTATTCTGGTCCATCTTTTCTTTCCTATCCATTTTCTAAATGCTTTGGTACTCCTTTCTTTTTTATTATCTTATACCATTTATTATATTTTGATTCCTCAATCATCCCCCATCTTTCTATTAATTCCCTTTCCCTCTCCCATGCCCTCTTTCCCTCTCTGGTACTTAATTTATCTCTTTGCGCTTCTTCTCTCGCCATATATCCCGTCGTCCTCCAGTTCACCCCCAGCGTCCACATAATATACCTTTCTTGTAAATTCTCAATCTCTTGCCTTTCTTTCCATCCCCATATCTCTGCTCCATAACCTAATACCGGCCATACCAGCGTATCAAATAACCACATTCTCCTGCTCCAATTTTTTTTAACCTTCTTTTTCCTATTCCCCATATCTTTTTTATTACCCCTGCTGATTTGTTCATCCTTTCTCTTATATGAGCTCTATGATCCCCATTTGTGGGCCAAATTCGTCAAGTGTACCAGCCTAAAAACTTGTTGCCTCCGATTTTCTTGAAAGTCCGCGAAATTATTGTCCTCGTGAACCTCTATTAATTCCCTTAAGAGAACGTTTCTAGTACGACGGGTTGTCAGCATACAGGGGCTCGAATTTTCAACCTTTTACCGCGCACGCTGATACTCAATTAATTATAACTTCTACAAAATTTATCCAAATTAACTTTTTTATGGAGGTTTTAAAAACGGGTTTTCATCAGATTTACGCTGAATGCAATGATTTTAGATAAAACAAATTATTTAAGCTTCATTTTTTAATTTTAAACATATTTTTGAGTTTCTCTCCAAGTGCGGCCGTTAATTTTTCTTCCAAAATTATGTTTAGAAGAAAGCTTGACTTTCTCCCTTTAAAATGAGCCACTGTCTGAAATGGGGCGAAAGAAATTGGTAGATATATAAAAATTCTTGCGCGCGGTTTCTGCGTCGCAGTGCAGCTAGGCGCGACGATCACGACGTACCGTCTATTCCGGACTTCTTTAATTGTACATTTTACCATTTGTTCGTAAAACTGTTATTTGTGGCTTGAACAAAATTTAAAAAGAAATTAAATTTATGCACTTCTCGTTTTTTTTGCCTCGTAGTTTTTTGCGGGAAAACATCACATACTATTGATAATAAATATTTTCTCAACATGAGAGTTAATTCAGCAGAGGGAACGAAAGAGTGATATTTTTGTGTTCCAGGCACTGTGTTTGCTGATGCAAATCTCCTCTTGAGTTCTTGAGTAGTGATGGCATGATTTTCTTTGGGACTAAAGAATACTAAAGTTTCAACTAAATTTTTCTTAGCCCATTGATACAAGGATTCAGCTGTCAAAATCGGATCTTTAGATGACGCTTGCAAGCTTGAATGCGCTGCGAGTCTTTTTAAATTTCCCCCAATACCATCACAAGGGCCCTTTCCGTGCTTCGTTGCGTAGAAATGCCACTCGGCTGGAATACAAAAATCCATTTCATGGTGGAGCAAATTGATGAAGTTATACTTATTTTTGAAGTGCTGGGCGGCTCCATCTGTAAAATAAATAATTTTTTTGGGTTGCTTAAGCTTAAATCTCACTCTTTTACAGCCAAACAACAGTGATCTTTTTTCAAAAACCTTAAGGGCACACTGAAAGCAGGAGAATATCTTATTCTTTGTGATTTCGCTGAAAACTATGCCTTTTTAGTCCAGAATGCAGCTCAGTCATTTCATTGAAAGAATGATCAAGCTACCATTTTTCCTGTGTTAATTTATTATAAAAAGAACAACATTCTAAAGCACCGCAGTCTTGCTATATCATCAGACTGCTTGACTCGTGAAACAATTGATGTGTACGAATTTCAAAAAATTATTACACACTATTTGAAAGAGAATTCTAAACCAAAAAAAATGATTTATTTTACAGATGGAGCCGCCCAGCAATTTGCTCCACCATGAAATGGATTTTGGTATTCCAGCCGAGTGGCATTTCCATGCATCGACGCACGGAAAAGGCCCTTGTGATGGTATTGGGGGTAATTTAAAAAGACTCGCAGCACGTGCTAGCTTGCAAGCGTCATCTAAAGATCCGATTTCGACAACTGAAGCCTTGTATCAATGGGCTAAGAAAAATTTAGTTGAAACTTTAGTATTCTTTAATCCCAAAGAAAATCACGCCATCACTACTCAAGAACTTAAAAGGGGATTTGTATCAGCAAACACAGTGCCTGGAACACAAAAATATCACTCTTTCGTTCCCTCTGCTGAATTAACTCTCATGTTGAGAAAATATTCATCATCAATAGTATATGGTGTTTTCCCAAAAAAAACTGTGAGGCAAAAAAAACGAGAAGTGCATAAATTTTATTTCTTTTTAAATGTTGTTCAAGCCACAAATAACAGTTTTATGAACAAATGATAAAAAGTGCAATTAAATAAGTCCACAATAGACTGTACGTCGTGATCGTCGCGCCTAGCTGCACTGCGACGCAGAAACCGCGCGCAAGAAGTATTATATATCTCCACTAATTTCCTTCGCCCCACTTTCGGCAATGGCTCATTTTAAAGGGAGAAAGTCAAGCTTCCTTTTAAACATAATTGTGGGGAAAAAATTAACGGCCGCACTTGAAGAAAAAATCAAAAATATGTTTAAATTAAAAAATGAAGCTTAAATAATTTATTTTCATCTAAAATCACTGCATTCAGCGTAAAGCTGATGAAAGAACGTTTATAAAACCTCCATAAAAAAGTTAATTTGGATAACTTTTGTAGAAGTTATGGTTAATTGAGTATCAGCGTGCGTGGTAAAAGGTTGAAAATTCGAGCCCCTGTATACTGACAACCCGTCGTACTAGAGACGTTCTCTTAAGAGAATTAAAAGAGGTTCACTAGGACAATAATTTCGCGGACTTTCAAGAAAATCGGAGGCAACAAGTTTTTAGACGGGTACACTTGACGAATTTTGCCCCTCGTTTGCAAGGTATCTCCCAAATACTTCAACTCTTTTATTTCTTCTAATTTTATTCCCTTCCATCTCCCCTTCCATTCTTTCTTTCTTTCCCCTCCTTTTCTAAACCTTATGATCTTTGTCTTTTCTACATTTAAGTTCAACTTTTTCCCATCTAAGTATTCCTCTTATCCTGTAATCAAACCCGCCATCCCTTCTTCATCCTCTGCCATCAACACTATGTCGTCCGCGTCTAAATCTGATATTAATATATTGTGAGAGCTTTTCCCAGCCCGTTGGGAAACCGCATCATTAAATTATTGCGCTGGATCACCCCGATGATCGAGCTCGATGCTCGACAGAGCGTGGTGGTTCTCAACCAGCGGCTTTTATATTACGCTTCAGTGATACATTTAAATTTAAACTGAATCGTTGACGTGTTGTAATTTTTGGTTAACTGCAGTGAAAGTAACGTACGTTACTGCAAGTTACTTTAAGAAATTCGTTTATGATATTTACACGGAATGAAATGTCTTAATAAATAAATAATTATTCTTATCAAATAAGTAAATGGAGTCTATTTGTCAATGAAACATGCTGGCTTTTTTGTTTATCAATTAGAGAAATCAGGACGTAATTTATCGGGATCAAGTAATTATTTGCTGGTTGCTACGTTCTCCATTGAACATAATTGTTCGGGAGACGGAGTTATCCAAAGACACGGTCCTGTCTATAATATCTCAAATCAGAATGTTACTTAGAGTGTGGTTGTCGGAAAATAAAGAAAAAATTGGGGGAGTCGGGAAAACTGATGACTATTTGGTTGAATATGTCTGGAGGAGCATGCATGGTTCTGTAGAAGAACTTTTTATAGACTTCACTCGGGCGCTTTTATATTTCTATCCACATTAAATGCATGTCAGACGAATTTTGCATGTTTAGTGGGAAATAGTTATTAATTTAATTATTAAAAAAACGAACTAACTAAGCCTATTGGGGATCACCACGTAAAAAAAAACGCGCCTTCGACTCGAACTCCATGGTGGTGCGGAACAGAGTTCATTAACTGTTCAATTTAAATGTATCACTGCAACCTGTAAAGTAATACAGTTGCCTCCGGTTGAGAGCCATAGCGCCCCGTCCAGTTTCGAGATCGAGCCCAGCGCAGAACAATAGCTAAGGGTCGCTAAGGCGCCAGGTATGATGTGGTACCTTCAGATCGTCTTAAGGCAAATTATTTAAAAGGTGCAAGATTACCACTACATATATATGACCTACCTCCACCCAGTCCTAGTGACGGCAAGCCCGTAGTCAACTAAAGCTGAAAAAAAAAGAATACGAAGGAAGCTAGGCAGAATAGGCCTAAATGGCTATTTTTGGCTTAAGGCCTTAGTCGAAGAAAGTGAATTTCGAGGAGGAACACTCCTATCACTCGAAGAGTCCTAATGACAAAATAAATAATTTAACTGAATTTAATTTCGATATTCCATTTTCTAATTAAAATTATCTTTACTAATCCTGAAATAAAATCTTGTGGTGTGAGGGTTTTCCTAACCAATAAATCCAATCAGACCACCATATTTACCAGAATAAACTATGATTTTTATTGAACATTCAAGAGTTCCAGTGTACTCAACAATTTAAACTACAATTCTCATTTGATCAGTAATAATCAATTTTACTAATTCGATTTACCGCCATTTATCGAGAATAACGACGCCATTTTGGTTATAGCCACTGACCACGCGGTAGAAAATTTTTTATTGCAACTAAATGCCGAATAAAGTTAACCTAAAGGAAGGGAATTTCTAAGGAGAGAAAAATTTACCCCAAACCTTACCATTATTTATGAGAATTCATGGCCGGTTCCCCAATAAACTAAAAATTTTCTACATTTCAAGCACCGACCATGAAACGCAACGCGGACACTGTTCTTCCCTCTCGATCATACCGAAAAAATTACTTTTATTCCCTCAAAAAAAAAAAATTGTCCCCACTAGCGACAAGTAAATCCTGATTCAGGCGTGAGAAATGAGAAGTGCAACTTCTCAGTTCTCACCTCACAACAAAAGAACGCGCAAAAGAAAAAAAAACAACTTATTAACACTCGCGGCGCAAGAAATAAAAAAGGAGCACCGAACACTTAGAGAACTGGCTGAGCGTTTTGGCGGTACTTATAAACTTTCTCTCTTCTACATTTAACTAAGATCCGCCAAAACTCTCAGCCAGGAAGCAGAAACCTTACTTACTCCGTTGAATTCGTACTTTCGTAAAAACCTTTCCGGTTCCTTAGACATTTCCGGTAATCAATATAATAATAAATTTCAATATCGTCAAGCGAAAAATTGCTACGTGTATCCTTACACGGGAACGGAACGAGAGTGATCAGACGCGCAACGCATAGTCGGCAAGTTCGCTTGGCGGCCTCGTTCCCGTCGTCCAATCGCAGCGTCGTATACATATGTCCCAGCGTCCTCCACCAATCACAGTTCCCCTGGTTCTTGATGACCACCATCTTGCTGGAATAACGTACCGATATCTCTAGCGCCAAAACAAAAGAAAACTCTGTTAATGAAATTACCCATTGGTTCTGAGTGGAATTTCTCCTTTCAGTGACTTTTTCCACTCAGAACCCTTAAGTGGAGAAAGAAGAGAGTGAAATAGATGTTGTTGATTTCACCGGATCCCTGCTCCCCCCTGTCATTTCCAGTGCTTCCGGAGTGGACATTCAGAACAGCAGGGGAGCAAGAGTGATGGCAGTTGTTACTCCACTCTTTCCTTCGGTAATTTAAGGTAAACTCATCCTTGTTTGATTAACGCGAAACAGTACGTCAGTACCCAAGTGCCAGAAGAAGACAGAGTCTTAATATTCTGTCTCCTTGTTGTCTTGTCTCGCCACGTCTTGTTGTTTCGATAGGCCAGTAGAGGACAGATTACCCGTGCGTTGTCTCCCTCTCTTTCCATCTTATGAGTAGAACCAAACGGTATCACATGGCTTTGGTGTTGGGTTCAACGGAACTCAGCTGTCTGAGTGTCAATATGCTGTCTACAGTCTCGGTATGGCGGGACAACGGTCTGAATCCGCAAGCTAAAAGAGGACAGTCTATACTCGAACTCGTTCCCTCTCTTTCTGGCTTACCGTGGGTGGACCAATCTGGAGTTTTCTTACCGTGGTGAGGTGTTTGACATTAATTAAACTGTCACTTTCGCTCTCCGAAGATGTCTCGGCGACAATGAAATGTACATGAATATATAAAACAAAAGGAACAGGTGTAAATAAATTCCGCTTACAATGTGCCGAAAGTGCCCTTATGGAGTGTGACTCTCGTTCCGAATTCCCGAGTAAGGAGAGAGGATTATAATTTTTCGGTGCCGGTGGGAAAGGTTATGTCGATATCTTTCAACAAGTGACAGGTAAATTTTACACTGTCACAACTCCCCCCACCTTAGCCGGCTGCCAGGGCTCGTTCAGATCCTGGCGGATTCTGTTCTCGACATAATTGGTGAAGTTTTATAACCCTCAATCTCCCCCCTCACTAGGTCCTTCCAACGATTAGCCACTCCTCCAAGCGCTCTTCCGGTGCTAAAACGGTTTCAACCCTTTCGGTATCCATCCGATAAACTTTTATTATTCACAGGGGTTTATCTACTATGGAAATGTTATAGGGAAGTCTAACTTGGAGAAGAAATTGAAGGGCATTACTCAAGGGCCTAAGAAAAAAGAAAAGAAAGGAAAAAAATATATGTATCTTCGATCGTTCGGTAGTGGTTAATTACTTGAGGTAATCTTTTGCTCTTCGAATTCCTTGACGGCACCTCTCCCCTCGAAGAATAGATCTTTATGGTTTATAAGAACGATGGGGAAGCAATATAGACAAAAAAAACTGCAACTTATCCATCGTTTGTCCCTCAGGATATTCGCGCTCAGCCCCTCTTCATCCCTCGATAACGGTAGCCCTCTATGTTTGATGACGAGACAATCGTACATTTAAGCAAAACGACGGTGGCGTACCAACGAGACTAAATAAGTAAAAAAAACTAAAATTTTAGAGGACGGGGCATAGCGACAGCGATCTAGCTAGGGCGTCTACAAAAGAATACAAAACAAAAATGTTTACGGAGTGACGCTCTAGTTGGGCTCTTCCCATCTGTCTCCGCTCGGCAAAAGAATTACAAAATATGGCGATTCTTTATTTCAACTAACGAAAACAAAAAAATGTGTGGAAAAAGAGGAAAACCAAAAATAATAATAGTAAGGAGTTGGCCTAGGATGTTGCCAGACTCCTGCCACCCTCTTCGTCTACAGCCTGCCATTGCGCCTCTGCGCCAGGTGTATCTGGTGAACCTCCTCCTCGATAGCCCGCGGGTCCCTCAATATATCCCGTGCCGGGCGCTGCCCGGTCACCCCTACCAGCGCCAGATCAGTACGCCTGAGGCGGCTACAGTTAGGGCACGTTGCCTTGGTGTAACCCCTCTGGCCACATCCGTAGCAGAGTACGACCCCTGAATCGACTTCGGGACACTGCTGACGTTTGCGTCCCGGCTCGCGACAGAGGAAGCACCGCCACGGGATGGGGCCAGAGTAGGGTCTTGGTTTTAACGCACCCTCCCTAAGCCACTCCGCGAGCGAACCGGAAAACGGAGTCTCCCCAGACTCACCCGACGCTTGCGCTATCTGGACTTGGTTGTCCGAGAAGCTCGACGGACCCTTCCCCGCAGGGAGCTGATCTCCAGATGGTACTGGCCCCTCTTCTGATGCCACGGGCTCCTCCTGTTGCCCCATCGGAGGTTTCTGTGGAACCTCGGGAGGGGCGACCCCGCTGGTTGATGGGGTAGACTCTGTTAGAGCAGGAAGAGACTCTGGGCCATCCGGGGGCGGCTCCGACTCTCCTTCCTTTTGAGCCTGGAGAGATGCCTCGTAGGCTCGGTATTTGTTCACGCAGTAGTTCTCGGGTTTCCTGGTGAAGTCCGGTTTGCAGTACCCGGGGTCTCCCGCCTCGACACCCGGGATTCCCCGATGGGGAACGTACCAATAGTCGTAGAGTTCCTAGGAAAGGGGGGGGGGGGGTTAACAGATTTTTTCCATGTCGAGCTAGTTCAACGCGATGAAAGGTTTCAGGTTCTTAATATGTTCCTTACCGATAAACCTTCCCTTCTTATCTACGAGAGTGAATACTACGGAGGATAGTCGGCGTTTAATCTTGAAAGGACCCTCGAATCTCTGGAATAACTTGCCCGCAACGCTGTCGATCTTTTTCGATAATTTCCGGTTAAGCCTAAGCACTAGATCACCCACTCGGAAACTCCTATCTCGTTTCTTGGCGTTATAGTATTTAGCTTGAGTCTCACAGGCTTTATCCAGATTTCTACAAATCAAATCCCGCAAGTGCTCTAGTCTAGTTACTCTCTCTAACCACTCGTCGCCTGGAGGGCCGCTATGGCGATTGTTTTGGGTGTCTATGATGCGTAGTGATCTACAGCGTAAAGGATTGCGAGCAAAGTTTAAGAACGCTGGTGAAACCTTTAGTACACCGTGTACCGCAGTGTTGTATGCGAATCTGAATTCCGGTAAGTGAATGTCCCAATCCCTATGGTTATCTCTGAGAAAGGAGACGATCATTGTTCTTAAAACGCGATTTACGCGTTCAGTGGGGTTAGCTTGAGCGTGATAAACGGGGTTGGTGGTATGTATGATCCCGATATTTCTACATATTTGTTCTAGGAGTTTGTTGGTGAACTCGGTACCATTGTTGGTATGAATCACTTCCGGTGAACCCCATCTAGACACGACTAGATCCTAGAATGCCTTTCTTATTGTGGCTCCATTCGCCGCTCTGATCGGAAGACACTCCACCCATTTAGTGAATAGATCCTGGAATACCAACACGCATCTATAACCCGCCTTACTTTTAGGAAAAGGCCCCATGACATCGGCCGCCACTGCAGTCCACGGCTGTTCAACTACGCGCTGGCCCATCATGCCCGCTGGGCGTGCCTGCTCTACCATGCACTTTTGGCAAGTAACGCATCTCTTTACGTAACCTACTATATCACGGAACATCCCGGACCAATAATACTGTAGGGCTACCCGCTGGTATGTCTTTTCATGACCCAAATGTCCAAACTGCGGCTCTTGGTGGGCTTCGTCTAATACTCCCGGCCTCCATTGCTTGGGTAGTACCAATTTCCAAGCTTCAAGGTCGGGCACTAATCCATCAGTTACTGGGTTAGGTTTATGACGATAGAGCATCCCATTCTCGATTTTCCAATCAGGAAAGCTTTTTGGCCTATCCTCTACCAGTTTGAGACGACGCAAGTACCATGAGTCCTCGGTCACAACTAAAGCTGGATATCGGTAACTCGTCGTCCTCGGTAATTCTTGAAAGCGCGTCTGGGACATGATGTAATGTACCCTTACGACGCGTGATGTCGAACTCGTAACCCTGGAGTTCCAAGCCCCATCTCGCGAGCCTTCCAGTCGGGTTACGCAGGTTATTCAGCCAGCGGAGGCTGCTATGGTCCGTGATAACCACGAAATGAAACCCTTCCAGGTACTCACGTAATTTGCGAGTACCCCAGATTACAGCAAGACATTCACGCTCCGTAATGGTGTAGTTCCTTTCAGCTGCTGTCGAGGTTCTACTCGCGTACGCGATGACTCTTTCCTCGCCATCCTGCTTTTGGGTTAGAACTACCCCCAGTCCGGAGGCGCTAGCATCGGTTTGGAGATTGAACGGGTACTTTTCCACTTCCTTAAACAATGAATACGCCAGTATGGGAGCGCTGGTCAAGGCTGCCTTTAAATTTTCAAACGCCCCTTGCTGTTCCCCACCCCAATGCCACTTAATACTAGTTCGAAAGAGTCGGGTTAATGGTTCGGCAATCGTCGCGAATTCCGGTATAAACCGCCTATACCAAGAGGCCATGCCCATAAACCTGCGTAATTGTTTGACCGTCTTTGGGGCGGGATACGAAACTATGGGGTTGGCCTTATCAGTATCTACTTTAAGGCCATCTCTGTTGACCACAAATCCGAGATATATCACCTCTGAGCAACAAAACTCGCTCTTATCCGGATTCATCGTCAAGCCTGCCTCCGTTACGCGGTCGAGGACCTTCCCCATCCAATGCAGGTGTTGATCGAAAGTTTCCGTTACTATAATCATATCGTCCAGATAACTAAAGACATTGGGTTTCATTTCTGGGGTAATTACCCTGTCTATTAGCCTCTGGAAGGTGGCAGGGGCTCCAGTGAGTCAAAAGGGAATCCTTTTAAATTCGAATAGCCCCCTCCCCGGTACTGTAAACGTGGTATATTCCTGGCTGGCCTTGTCTAACGGGATCTGGTTAAACGCGGCACTTAGATATAACTTCGTAATATACTTCGCAGCTATGAGTTGTCGCAGAATGTCCGTCATATATGGAAGAGGGTACGCGTCTTTCTTGGAGATAGCGTTCAATTTCCTAAAATCCAAACATAAACGATACCCCCCCCCCCCCCCAGGCTTACGTGCCATGACGATAGGTGCGGACCATTCGCTGTATGATTCCGATATAATACCCTCTGCCAACAACCGGTCGACTTCTTCATACATGATCGCTTGTACTTTGAGAGACACTATCCTATACCTTTCCTTAATTTGGCTGTGCCCCTGTACGTCAATGGAATGAGTGATGAGGTGGGTCGCGCCTAATGGGCCCTGGGATTTCGGAGGGAACTTTATTTTCAGAAATGCCTTCAGAGCTTCCTCCTCCCCTTCATGTAGAGCCACTATGCCACTACAGCTTTCCTCCTCTACTAGTCACTGCTTCAAAGGATAGTGTTTACCCTCTGAGTCTGGCATGAAGACTTTACGCGACCGTGAAAGGAATGCCATGTCGAACTTCCCCTGACCGTCCAGACCTAATATCAATTCTGTGCCCAGGGTGTTCGCTATCCTAACCTCACACGTCCGCGTGACTCCTTCCATCGTTATTGGCAAATTGACTTTGCCGATAATGATGTCCGCAGAGCCATTAGCCACAATCATACGAGATTTCCTATTGCAATCGAGCTGCCTTTCGGAATTCTTGACTATCTTATCCCAAGCCGACTTTCTTAACAATACACGGGAGGATTCGTTGTCTATGAGCGCGTCTTATGAGACGGAATCGATAGAAGCCCTCACATGGACTCTATTGGCTATCTCTGTCGATTCCACAATACCATTGATCAAATCTATTTCTGACAAGTGTTCTTCAATCGCCTTAATTTTTTCGAGATCCTCTACGTCAACGTCCGGGGTATTAAACTTGGTCTCAACGTCCAAGTCAAGTGATTCTAACTCCGGATTCCTATGCACCTGGGCCTCCACTAATAATTTTACTGGCTGGATTACGCTATACGAAGTTTCCCTATCCGATAAGTATCCACTCTGTTCTGTTCCTATCTCAAATCCAACCAATTCCGTGGGGACTATCGTTTTCTCTGCTCTCTTATCTGTTTCGAATAGGCAGTGAAAGCTATGGTCACTGCGTTTTCGATGTTCAAGACTTCTATTCCAGCGGCTGATAGATCCATTGCGATATCCGGTGGTACATAAACGCCTCTATAACTTTCCATGTCTACTGTCGCAAGTACCGATGCCATTTTGTCGGGGCTCGAGTTTGCCGAGATTATATTTCGATCTGGTTTTACGGTCTCGAGCAGCGGAGAGGCAGTGCAGACCGAGCTCACTGCTTCTTCGCCTCGTTTCCCGAACACTTCGGACAAGTCTTTACCGTGTTTGCAGTTGAAGCAAACAATTTGATTTGGATCTCTAAGGGTTGCGTTTAAGGTACTGTTATCAGCAGGAGCGTTTATGCTCTGCTGACCACCCCCTTCCCTAAAGGTACCCTGAGGGGCTGCTTTGGAACCCTCGGGACTTTTGCCTCTAGGATTAGGCTGTTGGTTAGGCAGCTGTCATCATAGTATCTCGGTAGTAGGCCCTTATACGCGTAGTCTAATTGTTCCGCTAGTGGCATCTTATCTTTAAGTTTACCGATAAGACCCTGCAAAAACGTTAGGTAATCTTCGATGCTTTCGGTGGAACCCTGCGTACGAGTTTGAATTTGATCGCGGATACTGTTTTGGGCAACATCGTTGCTAAAACGTTTGATGAATGCTGGTTTGAATTGTGCCCAAGTGTTCCAATGTTTTAGTCTTTTGGCATTGCGGAACAATTCGCAAGCGACCCCTTTCAGAATTTTGGACATTAATATAAGGAATTCGCTGTCAGTCACGTATGTGACGCCTCTACAATCTTCCAAGTCCATTAGAAAACCTTCTACGCTGGAGCTTGGGTTGCCGTCAAACGTAATTTTCCATTGGTTTAAAATTTTACCGAGATCCCTAGGTCTGTCACCTACTCTATCGAAAACATGATCGTGCGTTTTACTCGTTTTGTGATTTGCTTTGCGCGAATTATGATCCGTATCCCGTTTATAAGGCACTGAGCACTTATTCCGGTACCTATTTTGAATCCTATCGCGGATATATCGCCTCTCTAAGTTGTTCCTCATGACGAACGAATCCCTGATTCGGAATCACTAGGTTGGGGCAATCTGACTTTCATTTGGGCTGACTTAGCCGTATTTTAAAATGTTGTTTCTTGATTTTAGGGCCTAACCGTGTTCTCGAGTGGCTCGAACAGTGTGTTTTCTGAAATATTTTGGCCTCGTGACGGCAAAAATGTGCTATTAGCTCGCCCTGACGTGTTAAAATTGTCAAGAACGCTCGCTGGGTCATCGTCTGACCTAATTTCTTCTATATTCGGCATATTGTCATTTAGGAATATGTTTCTGTCTGACGAAAAATTGCCTACATGGGAATCTACTTTTTTATTTCGGGGGG
>CAKNWW010342567.1:1150-13219 GCA_932074435.1 Andricus kollari
ACATATACATAACTAAAAAAGAACTCTTTACATAAACTGCAAGATAGTACTTCGAAAATTTTAAAAAATCTGAATAATAATGACTTTTTAAAATACAAATACCACAATGGTGAATTATCTCTAACAAATACCTCACTCGCCAAAGGCTATAGACTGCCCAAAGTACATAAAGAAAATTTACCTTTTAGACCAATTATCTCTTTAATTAATAGCTCTACGCACATTTCAGCCAAGCATTTATACGAAGATTTAAAATCAAGTATTATTAGTCCAAAATCCCGTACAGAGAATAGTTTCCAATCAATAGAAAAACTCAAAAACGTACATTATGATCAAGACCATAAACTTCTCTCCCTAGACGTCAGCTGTTTGTTTACCAATATTCCTTGCAAGTTAGTGTTAGAGAGCCTTGATAGAAGAGCAATACAAATCCAACATAATTGTAAAATGCCGTTTGATATCATAAGAGATATCATAAGCTAACTGTGGTTTTATATAGATGCTCGTTTCCAAACTTCATATTTGCATACGATTGTATACCGCTGACATGGCATGATGAAGCCAAAAATTAAAGTTTTTAAACTCTTGGCTAGTTAACAATGTTGTCAAGCAATTTTCAAACAAGGTAAATATCCTCATGAATAGATTTTCAAGAAAAAGTTTCATAATTCGCCGTTGTAAATTTTGGTTTAACCATGTTTTAAAGAAACTTCTAGCCTCATGAAGTCAGCGCACCAATGCTGACGAAACTTCGCTTTCAAAAAAATGAAAAATTGGAGTTTTCTCTTTACATCCAACTCATTTGGCCCTACAAGATCAAAAAAGTACTTAAAATAACTTGAACTTGCAGGGCGACAAAGATAATTCAAGGATGGATCTACAAATTTGTTATAAACTTTTTTATATGAATAATTCAAAAAAATATATCACTAATGTGAAAAACGTCACAATCTACAATAAAATTCCATTAATTAAAATTTTTTGCCTAAATTATACATCCCAATTATCTTAGAAACACTTTACTGTGAGATGCGAATTTTTTATTAAAATCTTGAATAATTACATTGAAAATGAACAAATTGAATTTATGGAGAAGCCACCCAAGCAATATCTAAACAAGCACCCCCAAGACGAGGTACTTAAATAAATGTAATATACGTTTGATATAGTAGTGTTAAACATAATGTGGAAGAGTTCGCATTACGGATAAAATCGAGTGCGACGCACGAGAAACGTGATGAGAATGTTTTGCGAGCCGAGCGCGCAGTACGCGACGAGAATGTGCCTGCGCAGTGCAGCCGTCAAATTTTTTCGTAATGTATAATCATTCACAAATCCTGATTTCAAATTATTTTATTGTAGTCTTCTAAATATTCGTGATCCCAGGTCGAAAATAAGTAACCTTTTATTTTTATTCTAGTGGAAACTTAAAACTACCAGAAAATATAAAAATGTGCAAAAAAGTACGAAGTTAGTCCGAATAATAGAATAAAATAATAATCTTATAATTAAACTGATAATTAATCGGAAAATATTTAGGCGTCGCACATAGCAAATTTCTCTGGTTTTATAGAAAAATAAATTTTCCCTAATAACGGCAGATCATAACGCAAAATTAAATAGAATAAAAAAGACGCGGCTCATTAAAAAAATTTAAATATTTTTTTTTTATTATTTAGTTATTCATATTTAAAGAGATATGCGAAGAAATTAGTTATAAACAAGAATTGAAGATCTATTCCCCTGACTCGAATGAAATGTGAAAATGTCATTTTTCAAGATTACAGCAAAAACTACACGTCTTTCTAAACAGGATGAATTACAAATGTGTGTCGTTTATCCACAAATTTTAGATCTTTATTTTTATTGTCGTGTTTTACCAATGTGACAAGAACTAACTGTCAAATCAAAAAGTGATTAATAATGAATCAGTAGATCTTTTTTGGGTGCATGAATTTCTTCTCTGCATCATTTTTCGTATCTTGCATAGTTCGACCGCAAAATGGAATTTTTCATTTTTTATCATTTTTTGTGCTTTTTTTGAATTTTCATCCAACATAATAGGCTAACAAACTTGTTATTTTCTTTTAGGCCTTACAAAGTGTGTCAAAGTTCAATCCAATTTGATCCATTTTTCGAAAGTAATCATGACTACAGACTACAGACTGCAGACAGACTACAGACAGACACCTTCGTAAAAAAACGTTTTTTCTGATGCAGGGGAGTTAAAACTTGGCAAAGCCAAATTTTACACGAAACCAATACCTTCTTATTAGGATGAGAATGAAGAAGCAGATACTTAAAATGTTCAATCAGGGAGAGATCGATACAGATCGCATTGTTTTCAGCAATGGAGCACATTTCTAGATAAGTGGCTTTACCGTCTGAAAGTCACTCTATGGACAGCTATTTCTTCCAAGGGAATTTATTAACGGTTATTGACAGTAACATCTCTGGCGAAAGTTATCAGCAACTTTCCAAACAAAAGTTCCTCCCTCATGCGAGGGCAAATGAATAGGAAGTAAAAAATCACTATTTTATGCAAGATGGAGCATCCTCGAATCACACCCACAAATTTTTCGAATACATTTTCAAACGATACGGATATCATGTTATAGGACAAAGGTACCACAAAATTGCAGGTAGTGGTACAGAATAGCCTCTCCACTCACCCGATCTCAAAATATGCGACTTTTTTATGTGAAATTTCAATAAATACATTTTTTACGCCCATCAAGCTTGGTTATTGTGTCAATTCAGATGGTGCACATTTTGAACAACTATACCATTAAGTTTATTTCCCCAGACGAACTTTTGGCATTTTTAAGATGTTCGTTTCTAAAACATATAGAACTTTTAAAACCATGCAATTGTGCTCCTTATTGAAACTTTGAGGTTAGCACTATTTATTCATCATTTCGCTTTTTTGATTCCTGTTCCCTTTCAAAAATAGTAGTACATTAGTTTTCACAACTTTTAATTTGCCGCCCTGTGAAATAGGTTCCGAAACGAGGTATCGTTTTTCCTTCAGACTGTACTAATTTAAGTATGCACTAGAACAACTTGGTCATGTTCGGCTTATTCCCCGCACAAGTCGGCACTGGCAATTCGAATTGCAAAGATTTGTTTTACCTGACGATATGACAATTAAATTTGAAATTGTTAAAACAATTATTCTTGTTTAAACAAAATATTTTTAAAGGAAAGCATTAAAAGATATAATTTTCTTGCTCCTTGTTCTAGAAATGATGTAGACGATTCCAGTTTTTTCGTGCGTTTTTCGTTTTTCGTATAGATTCCAAAAAACTAGAAATGTCTACACAATTGATAAAATAAAACTTAAACAAAGTAGTTAAACTTTTGAGCGTATATTCGAATTTTTAATCAAAAAGATGAGTTGACTACCAAAAAAGGAGAATTTAAAACAAAATATATAAATTACGAACAAAATTGTGAAAATGCTACCTAAGAATGATTGATTTTCAAACAAAGACGTGGATCTTTAGTTAATAAAATTATGTTTTGACAAAGTATTTCAACTTTAACCTTCAAACAGTAGATTTTTTGCAAATAAGTTCAAAAAGTCAAACGATCCTAGCCCAGGAACGTTTCCAAAGGATATTCCTTTGCAATATGCTTACATGCAGCGCGTAGTTTTCTTTAAAAAAATCAATTTTTTATGTTCGATCAGGATTTTGACTGAAATTAAATCCATTCTGGTTTTATTTTAAAAGTAAACTAAGGTACGCATCCTTTGAAGCTGATGTTTTACAGATGGTTATTATCCCCTACTTAAACGTGTAATGTGTATACTTTTATATTATTCATGGTAAAAGCACATTGACTTTTCTCTGTAGTTTTAAATGATTCAAGGAACTTTCCTTTTTAACACTGTTTTTTGTTACATCAATAGTTTCTAGCCAACTATAATTATAATTGTAATTATACCTTGCATTTAAGACAAAAATGTAATAATCATAATTATCATAATAACAGATGTAAAGTGATATACTTATCTCCGAAGGACAATCTTGAAACTAGTAACGTCGCGATCTCACATATATGTGAGATAACGACTACTTATGTTTTAATTTGTACTCTGATGACGCAGTAGAATATTCTTCAGTTACATTTGTTGAACCACTCATTCTCTGAAGAATTAGTCAGTTTTTCCTCAACATTGCGAAAATGAGGATGGTCTACACTTTCTTTTTCACTCTGTCAGTCATCTTTAATTCTATTGGTGAGTATACTAATATAATATATCTATCATTTCTATTATATTTTATATCATACATGCATGAATACGGCCATTTCTCAAGGCTGTGGATCGAATATAGAGCCCCCCTTTCCAGCTTATATTCATATAATGGCCATTTGTATATTTATGTCTCTAAAAATTATGATGTCATAGCAGTTCTTTTGCCACTCTGATGCGCTAATGCTAATTAGCGTTCTTTGATGCATAGTTAAAGTCGAAATCTGATTATATATTATACTTGTGTGTCCATTACTGATTTTTGTTTCTTAATATGCGTAGTATGACTAGTTCTCACAATTTTTTCAGACCTTTTTTTGAGTTTCTGTAAAAAAATTAATTTTTTTATGAGCTCCTAAGAATGAAAAAAGTCCCGAGGAACAAGACGGGACGATATGAGACAAACCTGCTGTCTAGTCATTTCTCGTCTCGTTTTGCCTCGTCTCGTGGCGTACTTTGTCGTTCCTCGCCACGGGTTTTCCGTGTAATGCGACATATGTGCGCTAGCAGATCGGAGAGCTCGCGGAAGCGTTCTTTTGCCACTCTGACGCGCTAATGCTTATTAGCGTTACTTAATGAATAGCTCAATTTGAAATCTGATTACATACTATACCCACATATCAAACTTCCTGAAAAAACCTGGTCTTATCTTGGGACTTGGTCGACGTAGCCGAAAGAAAAAGCCAGGTCTGCCATCGGTTTAGACATATGCTTAGACCTAGATTGAAACGTAGGTTCACGTTCTATAATCTCTGGGAAAATACAAATAATGAAACTAACTATTCTTTGATACCAAAGCTATCAAGAATTTTACAAACATCTGAAATATTTAAAAAAAAAAACAGATTTCAGACCTCAAAAACGGCGAGCCAATGCAATGGCAAGCTTAATGCTTTATCTCAAGTTACCTCTGAATTATTTTTTGTGCGATTGGTTTCTCTTGCGACAAGGCGTCGCACCCAATGCTCTGCCCAGCGACTTCGTTCGGAACTAATATTCTGACTTCTGATTGTATGCTGATCGTATAAGTTTATATGAGTGTTTTTACTGATTTATTTATTGCTTATTAT
Source organism: Andricus kollari (assembly GCA_932074435.1). Classification (NCBI taxonomy): domain Eukaryota; kingdom Metazoa; phylum Arthropoda; class Insecta; order Hymenoptera; family Cynipidae; genus Andricus; species Andricus kollari. The sequence continues at coordinate 6,479 of CAKNWW010342567.1, forward strand.
ACATTCAAACTTCAGGAAATTGAAACAATAGGTGATAGTCAAAGAGATTCAAGTAGGTACGTACTGTCGATTTTTTAAATGTCCTGAAAAATATATTCAATTTACCAAACGTAGACATTAGACACCACAATATTTTAAAATTCTAGTTTGATATATGAAAAATTAAATTAGTGTTGAATTCTTTGAGCTACCAATAACTTAAAAATATAATAATCTTTTCACCTCTCTTTTTTATACATTCCATTGTTATAATTCGCAAAATGAATGTTTAATACCAACACAATAACATACAAACAGAGTGAAGTTAAATCTTTCAGAAATTCGTAAAATAATCGTGTGTCTCGAGAAAACGAGACGGAACCGAGAAATGAACGAGGCGAAAGCGAGCCAGGCTCGGTATTCCTCGTCGCGGACGGCATCACGACGTCATAAATATAATGGCCATTAGATACCAACGAACTTGTAAAGCGGCTCTTGAGGTCGGCTCCCACGGCTCTCAATGAAAACATACATGTATCAATAATATACCTCTTCTTCCCCTTTGGGAATAATATAATATTGAGCTTGCAACATAGAAATTCATTTTCAGCAATACAATAAACTTTTTACCACATAGTTGCATGTTCAACCTATACGGACAAATTTATTCGAGGATAATTCAATTATCAAACTGAAAAGCTCCATTTAGAACAAAAAGATCATTTTCAATCAAAGAAGATGCAGTTTTGAGCAGATAGTAGAATACGAAGAAGTTAATTTTTCAATTCATGTTTTTCACAAAATGGTTCCATTTTTAAGAAAAAAAGAAGTTATTTGAAAATGAGATTTTGTTTTTAAATACAGTTCTTTGACATCGCACCAATTTCTAAACCAAAATGGTACTGAAATTATCTAAAAGTGACGAACGTGCATTATTAATCAGACAATGAGTTCTGCTAACTTGAAACACAGTAAGCCTCAACCATTTTTAACATGACTTAGGATTTCAAAGTATTTTATACCAAAAAAAAGAATAAAGTATCAAGCTCTTCGAAGTTTGTTCAACAAGAAACATTAATCCTCCATTTTTTTCGCAGAGTTAAGTTCGCAGTCAAGCAGAGATTGCCTTGACACTCCCAGCCCGGTTCACTGTCGTTCTTCTTCTTCTGGTCGTATATTTCAGGCTCCTGAGGAGCATTCAGTTCATGCCAGGGGCAGGTCGCCTCCTGGTAGGCCAACTTCTCCCAAAGTACTTGGATACACACTTGGACAACTTGGATACATTCGGCTTATTCCCCGCACAAATCAGAATCTACGATTCGAATTTCGAAGATACGTTTTTCCTGCTGGATATCCAATCAGGTGGCGACCAAAAGCGAACTTTACTCCCGTGCCAAACCAAGAACATATTGTATTATCAGCATCCAATGCAGACATTTTTGCAATATTAGATTATAGCGGGATTCTCATTGGAATATATGCGACACATAAAGCTAAATCGAGAGTTAAAGTGAATATGATAAGCGGCGTAATTAGCAATTTGACCCCAGATGAAGTGCGAGATTGTCCAGTGGGCAAGCGTCACCCATTCTTCCCCGAAAGTTTCATCATAGCTTCATCAAATAAAGATTCACTACAGTCCCAATGGAATCCTGATAACAAACGTAACCATTGTCCTTCTCCTTCGGACCGACAAAATGTAACTGACCAATATTCTCCTCAGGAGCCTCCTCTTCATGCCGAAACCAGGTCGCCTCCTGGTTGGCCGTCTTCACCTAAAGTACTTGGATACGCACTTGGACAACTTGGATACATTCGGCTTATTCCCCGAACAAATCAGAACCTACGATTCGAATTTCGAAGATACGTTTTCCCTGCTGGTTATCCAATTAGATTGCGAAGAGAAGAAGCTATTTATATTCCCGTGCCAGCTCAAGAACATATTGTTTTGTCAGTATCCAATGGTGACATTTTTGCAATATTAGAGCATAGCGGGGTTCTTCGTGGAATATATTCGACAAGCAAAGCTCGATCGAGAGTAAAAATAAATATGATGAGTGGCGATGTTGACAATTTGACTTCAGATGAACTGCAATATTGTCCAGTTGGCGAAAGTCGCCCAATCTTTCCCTACAGATTTATTAAAACTTTAGCAAATGACGATTCACTACAGTTTGGATGGAGTCCTAATAGCGAACGTAACCCTTCTTCTTCTTCTTCTGACAGACAACATTTATTTGACCGGACTTCTCCTCAGGAGCCCCCTCTTCATGCCGAAGCCATGTCGCCTCCTGGGTGGCCGCCTTCACCTATAGTGCTTGGATATTCACTTAAACAACTTGGATACATTCGGCTTATTCCCCGCACAAATCAAAACCTACGATTCGAGTTTCGAAGATACGTTTTTCCTCCTGGTAAACCAATTAGGTTTCGAACAGGAGGGAGCTTTATTCCCGTGCAAGGCCAAGAACATATTGTATTATCAGCATACAGTGGTGACATTTTTGCAATATTAGAGTGTACCGGAATTCTTCGTGCAATATGTAAGTCAGATAGAGCTAGATCGAGAATTAAAATGAATATGATAAGCGGCGAAGTTTGTATTTTGACCCCAGATGAAAGGCGAGATTGTCCAGTGGGCGAACCTCACCCAATCTTCCCCCAAAGTTTTATTAAAGTTTTAGAAAATAACAATTCACTACAGTCCGAATGTAATCCAAATAGCGAACGTAACCCTGGCTCTTCTCCTTCTGACAGAGAACATTCACCTGAACATTTACCTCAGGAGCCTTCACTTCGTGCCAGGTCCAGGTCCTCATCGGGAAGGCCTCTTTCTGTTAAAGTACTTGGATGTGCAATAGAACAAATTGGTAATGTTCGGCTCATACCCTGCACAAACCAGAACCAGCGATTTGAATTTCGAAGATACGTTTTTCCTGCCTATAAATCAATTGAAATGCGAATAGATCATACGAACTATGTGCTTGTGCCAAACCAAGAATATATTGTATTATCAACATCCAGTGGTGACGTTTTTGCAATATTGGATTACAGTGGGACTCTTCATGGAATATATAGGCCGAATAAAAATAATTCACGAATAAAAATAAATATCATTAGCGCCGCAGTTAATGATTTGACTGCAGATGAAATAAGGTTTTGTCCAGTAGGCAAAACTCACCCAATCTTCCCAAACAGTTTTATGAAAGCTTTTACAAATAAGGATTCACTATTGTCCGAATGGAACCCCAATGGAAAGCGCTATCCTGGTTCTTCTTCTTGTTCCAGACAAAATGCACTTGCCCGGACTTCTTCTTAATAACCTGCTCTTCATATCAGGTCCAGTTCTCTTCCGGGCAGGAATCTTTCTCATGAAGTACTAGGATATGCACTTAGACAAATTAGATGTATTCGGCTTATTCTCGAGCCAAGTCAGGACCAGCAATTCGAGTTTCGAAGATACTATTTTCCCGCCAATGAAGAAATTCGATTGCTTTTAGGAAATTGTAAATTTACATCACGCCAAACCAAGAATATATTGCGTTATCAACATCCAATTGTAACGCTTTTAAAATACTGAGGTATACTGAAATTCTTCGTGAGACTGTGTATGATTAGTTTAATAAAAAAATTGTAAAAAGAAACATAGTAATCCTTGTAGACTGAAGGTATATAAAAATTATATTAAAACATTAAAGCATTGTATTTTTTCCTCCGAATTTTCATTTGAATTGCTATTTTTGAAAATCTTATGTCAATGCAAACAACAAACTATTGCGTAAGAAATCATGATTTTTATTATCAAAAACCTGTGAACGAGCACTAAATACTGTAATATACCGGCGGTACAAGCTGTCAAATTGATTTTATTAATTTGTTCTATTTGTTGAGATCGTGATTACCATCTTATGAATTCAAGAAGTTTCCGTTTTCGTTTGCCATGTTACCGTTGAATCTTAATCATAAAATGTGTTTTCTTTTAAATAACTGACACACCGCCTCTAGTTTTGGTTATAATGTATACAGATTATAAGAAAATGGAATAAAAAACACATAGTTAAGTTCCAAAAGATTCGAAAAAATATAAGCAAATTCATATTCGACTTATCCTAACTTATAGCTACTGCCATTATTCAATGCCGTCCTGGTTCGTCTGAATTTGGTAGAAACGCATTTCCGTTGGTGAAGTTTGAAGGGCGGCGTCCATTGATAACTAATAAGAAAAAGGGGTCTGGTCCAACTACCGTTTGAAAAGATGGCTCCTGGCCAATGTCTGAATTTAATTAATAATGAATTCGCGGCCCAGCTCAGTTTCGCGTTGAGTGCAGACGGGCATGAAAAATCATATTTTTTCGGATTCCATAGTACTTCTTCTGGGTGCAAGAAGTAGTGAAGAACTGTGATGAGAATTTTGAGTGTGACCGACTCGAAGGTACGAATGCGCTGGTGAGTTAGTTCATTTTTTCAAGCATTTTGCCAATTTTAATTGGATTTCCATTTTTTAAGCGACAATTCGGAAAAGAACCATGGGAGGTACCAAGATTGGGAATCGTTGACTTCTAAAAAATCCTGGCTGTCATAACGTGACTCAAAGACACCTTTGATTAATTTCATTTGATATTTTTAAATTAAAATTTGAATTTGATTGATTAGTAATTATTAATTTTTTCCAATTCAGTTGATTTATATCAGTAGTTTATAACTGTCAAAATAAACAGTTTCCTCCTATGCTAGTTGGATTAATTATTTGAACTATCGTTGGCTTAGACGCTTTTTGTGCAGACGTATACGGGCTCGGACGTGATTTTTAAAGTCTTCATTCACACGAGCGTCTTAGTCATTATATCAAAAAGTAATGTAATTTATGTAAATCCTTGCTGCTTCTGTGTAGTGGTTTGAACATGTATAGAGAATATTGCACATTTGTTTAAATTTTTTTTTAATGTTACACTTACACTTTCGAAATTTTGTGCTTTTTGCATTTCAACACTAAGTGGCATTTTTTTCCTTTTTTGTTTGTATAGGTATCCCTTACAATCACTAATCACTTCACACGGGGTAAGGAGTTTGCACTAGTAGCTGCACCCTCGGCAGTGGCATCTGCCATACTTTTGATATATTGGCTACTTTTTCAGGAGCCTGCTGGATGTTTTCCTTGCAAAGGACCTGATTTTAATTCGTGTAAGTGGCTCTTGGAGATATTTTTGGATTCCAACTTATATTCGTGGTGTTGTCCGAGGGCAGCGTCTTCGAAATTTTTAGAAATTCGTTTGACGTCACTGATACTGTACTTCCTAGATCGCTTCTTTGTAATACAAGCGACACAGGCTAATTTTACTATTGAGACTTCAGAGAGAAAAAATAGGTAATTAAGCCCAGAATTGTTAATAAACCTAATCCAATTCAGGGCCCAAGAGTAAGGGTTCAACGCTTTTTGCGGAATGCCTCTAATTCCTTCTCGACATCTTATGAAAATTCTACACTCTTTTGTCGGTAGGTAACGTCCCCTTTTGATAATCTTATAAGCACTAATTCCGTGATGTTAATCTTTATACTATTTTCTCCAACAACAGGCAACATTTTTCTTAGTTCTTTATGTAGAGTTGACTTATAAATAAACTCTGCAGAATGTGGGTTGACTGAAGGACAGGTTGAAATTTAGGACTCTGTTTTGAATATACAGCATGGATCTGGCTGAACTATTTCCAATTATGATAACTAAATTTTTATAAATAGTTGCATTAGGCAGATTAATTCCGCTGACTGCCGTGGGCAGTCGGGAGAGTTAATCCATTCCGCTAAAGTCTTCACCTTGATCCAATATGAGTCGCTCTGGTATGAAATTTTGATATCTCCGATTTTAAACGTGTATTCGTTAGGTGGAGCAACTGCTTGCTATCGCAAGATTTACTGGACGGCGTATCAATTATGATAAGATCTCCCTTGCAAGAATGACATTGCTGAAGGTACTTACATTCCAAGAATTGATCTTTAGTCGTTATTGAATGAATATGGTAGAGTTGATAATCTGATTTGTCGAGAAGTGGTATGTCCAGTACGAACCTTAAAGGTCATAATCGTTGATGTTCAGGATTGTGCCAATTTCTGTATACTGACTTTTGGTTCTCGAATAGGAAACATGAGTTTGGGAGCATGGACCTGTACATGTCGATATACAACATATAGTTGGTTGGTGGTTAACAGATAATCATTTCAGAATGAATGATTCTGTATCTCTTTAATAGAGAATTCTTCAAAATAACTATCGAAGTATTCGAATTGATTATATTTTCAATGTTTCGTTTCTATTATAGCTTTCGTATTAATTTATGTGTTTACCTTGCTTCGCAAAACACTCTATGGTTAGCCTAATTTTTTGTAGATTCCGAATAATAATTATACATTTGCTTCATGTATATAAAGGCGAATAATACATTGTTTTTATTCTTTTAACCGGCTTAAATCTTAAATACCAAACACTTGACGACATTTTTCATGAATCGCGAGCCTTCTTCTCTTTCTAGAATTACATTATGATTATCAGTTATTCCTACCACCTTGTATGGACCACGTCTTCGCGAATCGAATGTTCCATCGCTTGAGTCCTTCACCAGGTTTACTAGATCATTCACTTTCGCGTTTAGTGGCCCAGCCTTTTGATCAGAATACTTCTTTGATCATTCAGTTTCACTAATTAGATACTTTACCACTCATTATTCATCAGAGAGAAGGAAGGAGCGAGCAAGGATTAGATTTCTTGTT
>CAKNWW010342570.1:1509-14469 GCA_932074435.1 Andricus kollari
GATTTTTTTAAGAATGAAAAAAATGTATTGTTAATTGAAATTTCAATTAATTTTTGTTTTGAATTGTTTCCTTTCTTGCTTACAAGTACAACTGCCGTAGAGAAGGTGCTAAATGGGTGGTTCAAAATGGGACAAGAGAATGGCGACCATAACGTAATTTTGACAGAAATAACGCAGCGCTCGCTGAGAGACAATAAGGCGGCGACACTCTCTCGTATCTTAGAATAGTTTACTGTCTTCTCTTACTCCACCTCACTCGCAGACTCTCTTTACTTTCACTCTCTTTTTCCCTCTTTCACCTCCCTTTGAAAATACATACTGACTATTCACAGATGCTCGTACGATGATAAATTTTAAGAAATGGTCCCATTTCGTTCTTGAATAAAAACCGAATTTCGAGAAAACATTTCTTTTCAAATTTCATGCATAAATTTTCTTCTTCAAAGTTTGGTGAATTTAAAACCTTTTGTGACTTTTTAAACATAATCTTTAGTAATACATTTCTAAGGATGTGTCATTAGATGCAATATTTTATTCTGTTTGTATGAAACACTCTGGAGACAAATTGCAATAATGCTGCCAACTCTTCAGCTTAACATTGTAAAGTCGATTTTCTACTCGAACAAAGTATGAATATTAATCTTTTTGACAACTGTCTGAAAGATCTCTTAGTCAACCGAAATTGAGTTCAGAAGTCTTATCTGAAGTAAATATCTTTTCAAACCACGTTCAGTCAGAGATTTGCAAGAACAATCAGATTTTTTTATCAGAATTACTCATTCAAAAGTTCCCTTGTATAATCGTCGACTCAATAAAAGCAACATAATTCCCAATTCCAGATCCGAATGGAACAGCATAGCAGTCTCGAGAGTGATTCAGTCAGGCCAATTGTCACCATATGCAAATTAAAAGAGATTTTTCGCGATAGGGTTTGGTACTTCGTTGGAGAGTTTGGGATCACGGATACGTACTTCTGACGGTTATTAAATTAAATCGCACCTGCCTCCTCGGAGCCGAAACGAAGCGGATCGAAGCCATTTTTCCGGAAACAATGTTGTGACAAGGACCATCGAGAACGGTCCGTTAGGACTTTTTTTCGGTATTTAGGCCCTCTCGAAAAAGTTCAATGGACCCTCCGTGCCCGCGACGACGGGCGCAGCGGGCACTCCACATTATCCAGACTAACACTAACTCCTTTCTAGCTTACATAAGCGTCCATGTTCATATACACATACTCGATGACGCAGTTTCTCTCGTTAGGAGTTTTATATGTGTGTGCACCGGCAATTTTACACACGTATAACCGCGTACGAGTAGGACCGAGTTATAAAGGGTTATTCAGCCGAGCCTTGCGGATTAAATGATAAAAAAGAGAGACCCCAGCTCTGAAATACGGGGCCTTTTCAGGATCGGCTTTTTGAAAATTTTAAACCCCCTTCTTTCGCTGGGCCGCGCGAGTTTTAAGAACGACGAATATAAAGGGTTCGACTGAAAGGCAGAGAGTATAAGATAGGGTGGGAGGGCATCAGCTTGGGCTAGGGGGCCGGGAAGGGGCCCAGAGGTAGGATCGTGCGTGTCGTCCCCGGGGTTTCTCATATTTTTTAAGATTTGCTCTTTAAGCCCCGTCACGTTTTTCGTATTCTCATTTAAAGTCGTGCCCCCGGCACTCTTCCTAACCGTGCGTGGGTGGCATCCTCAGTGTACGATTTCTCTCTGTCTAGCCCCTAGCCCCCCCGTCACATCCTCACCCTTCATCTATTCTGCACTCCTTACCTTATTTTTTACCTGGCCTTAAAAGTTCTTTGTGAATATTTATATCGTTTTTTGTCAGGATTTAAGTACTAAAACCCAAAAGGTTTTTGTAGCGAGAATTGTTTTTAATTTGAAAAGGGGCTTAGATGTCATTTTAAAGAATTCGAGAATTCAGTCAGTCCATAATTGCAAATCTTTATGGATGCTTTGAAACAGTTTCTAAATGACCGATTAAAAAAAAGGTAATAAGACGGAAGAATAGAAGAGCAATTTCGACAACACTGTGCATATTCGGATGGGGCGAATTCTTGAGGAAGAAAGAAGGGAAAAGAAAAGTGGAATAGTTCAGAGTTGGGCAAGGGCAAAAGGGGTGGGAGGATTTGGCGAGCATTATGCCCTGGTATTATATCCGTTAGGCCCATATGTGACCTCCGAATATGTTGAGGGACCCAGATACTCTTGTTTCCTTTTTTTTTCTTTCTTTCATGCCCAACTGTCTTCCATCCTTCTCTACTTCTTCCTTTTCTCATCATTTCGACTTTTCCATTTTATTTCACCAAGGGTGCGCCGAGCTTCGAAATCAACGCAAATACCTGACGAGACGTCGCTTTGATGAACGACAATGGGCCCAGGATGAATAATTGAAAAGTCTAAATGATAATCTGCGGTTTTTTAGGGACTCATCTCATGCAAATTGTGCAATAGTTTTATTTATGTTGAACAGATTTTCATCCAGTGGAATTATACTCATTTCATATTTATGGGCTCAGGAAGTATTTTTTGGCATTTTGCGAAATATAAATGTAGGGAATCTTTATTATTATTATTATTATACCATTAAGCCGTTTCCCTTTCGGGGTAGGCGTGAATTGCTCGGTTGGAAAATAGTAGTATGTGGATGGGTATATAGGTATAGGGTAGATAGGTATATAGGTGTAAGGTATATATATTTTAGATTGATCTGGAGCGCTCGCGTTATTTATTTAAACAACACGTTCTTTCCGCAACACTGCTCCGACCCAGGTTGCTGATCAATCTCTCTAGCGATCACCCCACGTAGAAAGCCTCACAAAACTGTTATGTGTGGTTCCCCACTTGGGCCCATTAGTATTTATAATTTTAAAAAATCTTGTAATTTCACGTATTTAATTATTCTTATAAAAGCTCCTAATTTTTGTAAGCATCCAACTTTTTAATTCATCCTAATTAAAAGTGTGATATTACGAAGCATCCTATTTTTTGATTAGCAATCAACTTGAAAAACCTTAAAATTGGAAAGAATTCCGAAATTTTAATAAGTTGGTTTTGGGAAGCAGTCACATTTTAAAACGGAAAATGGGGATGTTTTAAAAACTCTTGTCCATGTAATTTTGCTGTGCATTCAGATTTGAATAGTTTTAATTATAAAGAATTAAACATTTCTGGAATTCAAAGTCTTTAGGCATTGCATTTAAAAGCTCTCAAGTTTCAAAGACTCTAGGATATACAACCCCTACTTCATTTGAGAATTTCTAATTTTCCAATTGGTCAATTTTGTGAGCCTCAAAATTATGGGATTTATCTATATTAAATCTGTACAAATTTAGAAGCTCTTACCACTAACAACTTCCCTGCATTGTCAACATTTTCAAATTTTGAAGCTTCTAATTTTTATTATTTTAAGACTAAAAAAAATTGTTTTCTTTAACTTCACTGTAAAAAATTTCGGGAATTTTCCCTATCTTTCTGTAGGGAATATTTCCGAATTTTGTAGGGAAAACATTTTTCCCGAAAAAATAGGTAATTTTCTCTAATTTTCAAAAAAAATTCTGAATGAGCGGGAAATATTCCCGAAAAATCGGGAATAATTCCGAAATGTTACGGAATTTACAAAACCATATAAAAATAGGAAATTTTTCTTATTGTTCAGGGAAATTTTCATATTCTTTCATGAATCTTCCATAAAATCCAAATTTTGGAGCCTGGAATTTTCGGTCTTCAATTTACAACAAATTTGAAAAGATCCAAATTTTTGAGCCTTCAAATCTTACATCCGAACTTCAACTTTGAAGAAAACCTTCTAATTTTCATAATTAATATGAAACACATTTATCACAATTAACAATTTTTAAATAATAAATAAATGTATTTTCAAAAGAATTTTATTAAAAAATCATCCTTTGAAAAAAGTAAAATATTAAAAATTTTCGACTTTTTTACATAAACAAAACTCGGGGTTTGATAAAAAAATTCAGATTTTGAAGCGTCCAAATCTGCAATAATTTTACAATTTTAGAAAATTGTAAAACATTATTTTTGGGATGTATTCAATTTAAAACTGATTTACTTCCAACTTTTTTTAAGTAACTCATTTTTTAGTATTTACCTATTTGAATAATTTGAGGTAAAAAGCAACGAAAATTACAAAACGTAGACCTTGATAAGTTTTAAAATTTGACCAAATTCAAATTTAAATGCTTTCAAGCATCCAAGTTTTCAATCAAATCCAAATTTGAAAACGTCCAACCTAAAAAGTGTCATTATTTTAATAAGGTTTGAAAAGTTAAAATTAAAAAACATTTGTATTTTTAACAATCCAAATGTTTAAACTATTGAATAATTTAAATAGCAATATTTTTAAAACATCCGAATTTAAAAGCATCTATTAATAATAATTAAATCGTCAACATTTGAAATAATTATAAGTTTGATCGGATTTCCTAAAATTTAAAAACGTGTAATTTAGAATGTTAGAATGTGATGCTATCCAAATATACTACTGACACTGTACTGGCCAACAACTTGCGCGGTACCAGGCCACAGATCATAGTTTTAAAAAAGACAGTCACGAACCACCCAATCTCCGAAAGCATCACAATATATCCCATCTAAATTAAAAATCATCTATCTTCCTACAGTTCAATATAACCTAAGGGGTCATCCATAAATTACGTAACGCATTTTTTGGAATATTTCCCCCCCCCCCCTCTTACGTATGTAACGCTTTTTTCGACTTTTCCCTGTAGTTTTTCACCATTGTGTAACACTAGGCTAGAACCCCCTTCCGTAAAATGTGTTACTTAATATCTATGGATGGCCCCTAAACCTCAAATAAAAACCGATTTCCCAAATTTAAATTTCTTTTCGAAATTCTTTTTCCACGACAGGGAGTGCGGCCGCGAATGGGTCCTAAAATCCGCGGTCTCGGGGTGACTCCACGAAATATTCGACAATTTTTAAACTCGTTTCTGAACGCATTCAAACGCGGTCCGAACCAAGAGAGCATTTCTCGGAATCGCGCGAATGCGTCCATGGGTCCGGCATACTTGTCCGCATACTCGTAGGTATTCCACATGTACTGCAAAATCTTGGACCAAAACGAGGACGGACCCCGAATCCCCCACCCCTCTACGTACTAGGCCCCCTTCTTGCGTCTTCCAAGATCGTTCGGCGTTTCGGTAATTTCGGCAAGGAGGGAGGAGGCACTTGTCCGATATCGTCCTTCTCGGGTTTCTTGTGGTTTTCCTTTCTTGTCGTGATCAAAGCCGGCGTTGCAATCCTCCGCAAGGGGGGAACATCGTTATGTGAAGCCTCAACGTCAGGAACTCACGAACCGAAACGATCTTTGTGTTTACCTCGTTCTTCTCTAATTGTATCGATTTTACGGTAAATGGATTAAACTGGTACAAGAAATACATGTCAGGTTAAGTGTTTTTGTAAGATCTTGCGGGTCCACATGACCCCAAGGTGTTTTCTGCTCAAACTTTGGATCAAATTGTTTTTTCTTCTCTATAGGGGATGCGATTGAAATGCCAGAGTCAACGGAATTTAATTATAATCACTGTTTGATTAGTACATTAGAAGCATCGAATTTTTAGAGGAATCATCTTTATAGGCTTCTTTCTTAGGTTTCCTAGCCAATTGCTTGGAGAGAAAATTTCAGATTTACGACGGAAGCCTGACAATCAATCTCGGATGTTATGTCGTGTTGAGGAAACTATTTTACCGCGGCAAAACAATGGTCGTAGTCGTTCGATTGATCTTACAGGTTGCGTAGTGAGTTTTCTTGTGTAGTACAGCCTATAATCACGTGCAGACGTATATTTTACATATTGTACGATCGCGTACGTGGATCGATCCACGGAGGTAATATTTCCATGTAAGAGGGACGTAGCAGACGAGAGGGGGAAGAACGAGGTCCAACCCCCTTTTGAATTTTCAGAAAAGTTAGTGCCAGCTGGAAGAAATGGTAATGTTTATGGTCGAATGAGATTATATCTCCATCCTTGAGTCAAGACTTTTAAAAGAGGCTTCTTAAATCATTCAAAATTATTATTTAAATTATTGTTCTGTACGGAACATCAGATATTTAAATTTTATATTCTTTTCCCAAATTACAGATTTTAATGAGTTTAAGCAGTGTTCCGTTAACCGGAAAGTTTTGATTGATGCCTGGATCATTAATCATTTCTTTCTCTAATGATAAACTTGAATAGATGTTCTATAGATATTAAAAATTATCTCGAGTATGGTTTTTGCATACACGTATTTGTGATCAGACGATAGTTTTTTCTCCGGACCATTCTTCCCTCTTGTGTTCTCCTTTTTGCGCATTCCCTTTATTTCGCGGACCGAACGAGCCAACCAGTTTTCAGCCTCTGTGGGAGCGTGGGTCGACGAACGATGTGCTCATAACTCTTGATATGTGTATCGAAAAATCGTAGTTCGTCATCAGCGGCGCCAAACAGTTCCCGGTCGGACTTTTAGGATAGGTCGATAATTCATGAAGTAGAAATCTGTAATACCAACCATGGTAAAACAGAAATCTGCTTCAAAGGAATCCGCCTTACCTGCGACGGTTAAACAGAAAACTACTTCCTAGGAATCTGACTTACTTGCGTCAGGGTAAAGCAGTTTCGATAACGACTGTCGGTATTTAGAATAAAATCTTTCAGTGTGGCGCTCTTTTTACCTGAAGAAATTTTGTTATTGCAGATTGTTAATTTTTTGAATATTTTTCTGCATAAAAAATAAAATATAAAAGAGTCATAAATAAATATATTTTAACAATTAAATATATAATTATTTAATATTAAATCCATTCTCCCGTGATAATAATGCTTGGTGTACATGACACAGTATCGTATGAAATACATTTTTAAAAGTACGTTTGCTTTTAAATCAATTTTGTATTACACTGCGGAGTTTGTACTAAACATTAAATAAAGAAGAATTTTTTCTGACCGGAAAATAATTATTGAATTGTTGCTACAAATATTGACATTTATTTTCAATTTCAATTGCAACTGCAGATTATGAGTTGACAAACATTTGCTGTTGTTGTTAATTGAGCAAATCGGTTGTATGTAATCTCGTTTTTTATCCCAGAGTGAACGTAAAAATAAATTATCTTTTCCATTATCTCGATTTTTATATACATTTATCACTAAAAGCAAAATATACCATTAAAGTTCCTTAACTAGACCACCCGAAAAAAATTTGTTTATAAAAATTATATTAATTAACCCATTAGCCTCTTGTCTCATGAAACCAGTTCATATAAATTAGTCACAAGATTCTAAGGTTCAAGTCCAAATCTCTCGAGCGTGGTCGGAAGTAAATCAGTTCGGTTCTAATCTTCTTCTCGATACATAAAGCGTGCCACAGGTCATTGATTTACAGACGATTGCCGAACCAGTCCAAAGGTGCATGCACGAAAACTTCGTTTATCTCTATACAGAAAGAATTCGCCTTCATTATTAGGAAGTTAAATACTGCTGAAAATATTCGTGAAGAATCGATTCCTCAATTTCTTATTTTCTCTTTATTTACTTCTGTATGCATTTTCAAAAAGTTATATCAGATAAAAAATATTTTTTATCTGATATATTTTATTTGAAAAATTGCAGGCTCTTGCAGAGGGTACCAAACACTAAACCACGTTTACCAATACAAAATTTTGTTCCTTTCTATTGACTAACAAACACTTTAATTTTCTGTTCCAGCCCTTCTTAGACAAAGTATGTCACCAGTAGCAGAATCCATGATCGGTGGTGCAAAATCAATTCCCCAACCCATCATTGACTACTCTCGTTATGTGAGAAGGTACTCAAGTGGTCAAGAATGTGGAAGTTCCTACTGCAAAGAACTCGGTTGTAGGGAGCACTTTCACTGTCTGGACTGCAGTGGTCGAGTCTTTGTCAAAAAAGAGGAGATGATTAGGCATTTCAAATGGCACAAGAAGAGGGATGAGTCGTTGCAACATGGCTTCATGAGGTACTCCCCCAATGACGATTGTGCAGAGAGGTATCCTGGCAGGATCTGTCCCCACAACAAGAAGCAGACCCACTATCACTGTATCCATGAAAATTGCGACAAGGTCTATATTTCGACTTCCGATGTCCAGATGCATGCCAACTATCATCGCAAAGACTCAGCCATCATCCAAGAAGGCTTCCAGAGATTTAGGGCGACGGAGAGCTGCGCAGCTGAGCATTGTCCGTTTGCTGGTCAGAGGACCACACATTTTCATTGCCGACGACAGGGTTGTCGGTTCACCTTCAAGAACAAAGCTGACATGGGTAAGGCTAGTTTTTCAAAAGATAGATCTTGGGAATTACAATCATTGAATCAGTCATCATAAAGACAAAGTAGAATCATAAAAATCCGAAAACAATCTAACCTAGCCCTCAGTCTTGCTTTTCTTCTTGAGGTTCAACCAGCAGACACTCAACTAAACATTGCTTTCTCTTTTCAGATAAACACAAGTCATATCACATCAAAGACGAACAGTTCACTCGAGACGGTTTTAAGAAGTTCATGAAGTCCGAAGCATGTCCCTTCGAGCAGTGCAGATTCTCAAGAGTGTGCAATCATATTCACTGTATCAGACCCCAGTGTAGCTACGTCCTTCACTCGTCAGGTCAGCTGATCTCTCATAAACGTAAACATGAGAGGAACGATTCAGAGATAGCCTATAGGAAGTACAAACAACTTGGAGGAACTGGCGGCATAAGACCGCCTGGATCTTGGATGCCGGATGAAATCTGCTCCCAGAGTCTTTCCTTGAGTCTGAATGGAGAGAGTTCCAACGAGGGTAGAGGATCTCCTTCCTACTACTCGATGGATGATTCCTTCCAAAGCGCAAGTGATTTGGCGATGGATCTCACTGCTCCTTCGACTGGACCATCGACTGGAACTGGCGTTTCAACTCTGACCATCGAACAGTCACCATCGCAGCTTCAGATTCAACAACAGCAACAACAACAACAACAACAACAGCTGACGCCTGTTGAGTTAGCTTTCCTAGCACCAGCCTCAGCCGACTGTCCCTGTCATCTTGGAAGGGAGCATCATCATTGCGGTCTTGATCGCTGTGGAGCAACTTTGCGAGACCCTCGAGAGGTGCGAGAACACCTTCGGGAACATGAAACTCAAGAACGGATTACGGACGCCTTTTTTGAGGAAGGAGGCTGTGATGATACCTGCCCTTACTTTGATAAAGAGAAACATTATCACTGTAACTGGGAAAACTGCCGTGAAGTTATTCTAGCGACAGACAAGCCTTTTAGAAGACTGCAACATTATAAAATCCATGAGTACAGCAGACAGCTTGATCTCTCCTGCACATCTCATGCGCTCTCGCCAGATGTTACCTTAACACATCTGACGAACATCGACGCCATGTTCAGGCGGAAGAGAGGGAGACCGCCAAAGAACAGGGTGATTGAAATCTGGTCTGGTGGAGATCCTGCAACTCACACCCAGGATTCTCCCCAAGCAATATTCACCAGCTTTAAGCTGCCCAAACCCACTACTCCTACCATGACTCCCACCGTTCTAATTGAGGAGAGAGAAGGAAGTATATCCCCTAATAGCGTTGGTGAACCAGACGGATTCGCTACTTACAATCCTGATGGTTGTCCGGATCCAGCGTGTACACTCAGGCCCACGAGGCATCATCACTGTTCCCAAGTTCGGTGTCATTTCTCTACGGAAAGACCAGATCAACTGCTGATGCACAGCAAAGACTTTCATGATAACGTAGATATTCTACCTGGATTTGCGTTCTTCGACAAGATGATTGATTGTCGACTACCTGGGTGTCATAGCAATAGACTTAACCGACACTTTCACTGTACAAGGCCGAATTGCGGTTACTCATTCGTTAGATACTCAACGATGTCTCTTCATGAGAAACAACAACATGGTATTGGTGATCATGGTCCAGAACAACCTAATCAAGAACCTCCGGCGCAGCCGCAGTCCCTCGTCCAGGAGTCGAAGCCCAGGATACAAGTGAAGAACACCTCAGAGCTGATCGAAAAACAGGAGGAGAGTATGATGGAGGAGAGCAGATCTATCATTGATGACAAGGAACCTCAAGTTCCCAGTCCAGACACTAATAAAACCACGGGTAAGTTTCATATTAAGAGAGCACGAAGACTTGCGCACCCTTACTTTGCTACACGAGTTTCGTTTGGTAGTTTTTCTCAGAGTAAAGATTTTACAGACACATTGACACAGATTTGAGTTTGCATGTTTGCACGTAGACGCACTCAGTACATAAAGATTCAGAATTAATTAGAGTTCAGAGACTTTTAGTCACAATTCCTTATACTTTTCTATTTTATTTCAATCATTTGAGTCATTTTTTGTGTTTATTTTCTTTGATTGAACTTTACACGGTGGTTGTATTATAGTGGGAGGTATTTGAAGTGTTGGTTGTTTGGTTGATTGTTGCTAGTGGTGAGGGCGGCAGGCACCTATTATCCGGTCAGTGGACCGCCGAGCGAACCCGCTCTTCCGGGCGCCATGCTATCCATGCGAACTTCCGTGCACCAAGGTTCGTGTTTCCGACCAGTTTTCAGTGCTTTCAAATCCGTAGTTATAGTTATAATCGCCATGATTTGGAAACCTTCCCTGACATGAAGCTGATGGCTGATGAGCTGAGGGCAGATCACAGAAAGTTTCCAGCCTCTTGGCAGATTACTAATCATACCTGATTAAAACTAGATCTAATAACCTCCAGGTTTTACCAAAACCTCAGTCTAATTTCAAAACATCTTTCCTTTTCCAGAAACTCAAATCATGCCATCAACAAGTTCCACTTCACCTCATACGCTCTATGGACCAGAGCAAAGTTGCAGTCGGCCTTTCTGCAAACTAAAACGAAAGAACCACTATCACTGTAATGCCTGCAACCAGGCTTTCTCCGAGCTCGATCGACTAGTCGCCCACATCGCAAAACACTCGACAGGTGCGATTCTAAGCCAACAACAACATGAAATGGCAGCCCAATCCTCAAACCATATGCAACACGAATACCTCGCCCAACTCTCCCAAAAACATGAATTCATGGCCCAAAACGCCCAGATGGCTCAGAACATCCAGAACTTTCAAAACCAGATGCAGCGTCAGATGCAGCAGACTCTAGGACAGATGTCTCAGCAGCCACAAGCCAAAGAGATAAAGATCGATAGTCCGAGACTGGGCAACGACTCTGTTCAGATGAGTCAAGTCAAGAGAGAACCATCCGAAAACCTTAGGGAAGAAGGAGGTAGCAACATGCACGACAACAATGAAAATGGACAGATGACCCAACCTCTTCCCCCAAATGTCCAACAACCCCAAGTTCCTCCAGGTTTTGAATTAGACCTTCACGGTTTCCATTTTCCAAGTCCAGCTGTCATGGCAGCAATGAATCAACAAATCGCCTTGATGAATCAAGCACTACCGCCTTTCCTACAACATGGCAGCATGTACGCTGGAGGACCAGGATTGATGTTCGCTCCAGGTCTACCACCAGCGAATTTCCTGCCACCAGGACGAGACGATAACCCTCTAGCCTCTCTAGCAGCTAATCTAAATTTGAAGAGATCTCTTTCACCTCCTGATAGCAATTCTGTCGAAGCTAAGAAGCAAAGGCTTCATCACTCGATGCGAATGCTGAAGGATGAACCTGTTCCTGAAGGCTATGTTAGGTTCCGGTTTAACGAAGACTGCAGATATCCTCACTGTGGCTACAGAGAACATCAGACTCACTTCCACTGTATGCGTCAAGACTGTGGATACTCCTTCTGTGACAAGACCAGGTTTGTTCAACACACAGCTAGACACGAACGTCTCGACACTCTCATGGGAGGAGATTTTCAACAATACAGGGCTAATGTTCCCTGTGGGAGGGCGCAGTGTGCCTACACCACTTCCTTGGGGTCCATGCAGAACAAGGCTTCGCACTTTCATTGTCTAAAGTGTGATTTCGTCTGCACTGATACGAACAAGGTTGTCGCTCACAGGAGACAGCATGCCAAACTAGATAGCATCGCAGCTGCTGGGTTCCAAAAGTTCACACCAAGTCAACCTTGTGGAGCAGTCCAGTGCCAACATTCTGGAAAGCAGACTCACTATCACTGTCTTCAGTGCCAGTATGCTGTCCTTGGACTGGCGCAGATGTCTGCCCACAAGTACAGACACATGGACGGTTGACTATCATTTTAGTGAAGCGGTTTTATTTTTCAGTTAGTGGGGAATATTGTTTATAGAAGGATGTTTTGTAGAACGTTGGCACAACCATTTGTACAATAGCAAGCTGTAAAACCGCAGTAGACATTCCCCGATTAGAATTTGTGTCCTAAGTGCGATTCAGCGAAAGAAGACAATAATGGAGGAAATTAAATAGAGAAATATATAATAGCTTTAGCACGAAAAAAGACAAACTGTAATATTTAAAGGGCCCTGTACATTTTTTCAATGTACGCACGGATAAAAAGTGGAGGAGTGTATCATCGATTTAGGATAGTCCCTTAGCTGGTAAATGTATTATATAGCGCAATAGAGAAAACTATCGATTATCGATTATAATTGATAATTATTAGAGAGTTATAGACCGATTGAGGAGTCGCTGCAGAGTCTCGATCGGAAGTCATGATTAGTATACGAGTCAATTCGGTCCTCGCGACGAGTGGAAAATATTTAATGTAGCACTGATTTTTCTTTCTTCTCAAGACTGAAGAAAAGAAGCGATAAATAATCGAAGCGACCAATGACAAAGATTATAATAAAAGACAAACGAGCGACAAAAGATAAACGTTAATGCAATACCCTGCGCTTTTACGATCGACTGTGAACGGTCGCACTCTTATCGTACTAAAGATAGACCTTTTTGGACGTGACCAGAAGGCTTAGAATCGTATTATAAACAGTATTGTGGAACGTTTTAATAATTAA
>CAKNWW010342592.1:4622-18101 GCA_932074435.1 Andricus kollari
AGCCCAGCACTACAGAGGCGATTTTCAAGGTAATGCCATTTAGTTAACGATTAGATTTCGTTACTTATCTCATTGTCATTTGTATTTGTTGATTGTGATTTTTGTATTGATGAATTCGCTTTTCTTCAATGCTTAATTTAAAATAATTCAAAGTCAATTCAACGTCTTTTTGAGGAAATTAAAGGACGCTTCATTACAAATGAAAATATGAAATTACTGATTTTGATTATTGTTCGTTATTGGACAGACTTCGGGGTGCTTGATATTTGAAACTAAAAACTAAGTTTACTATTTTTAAATTAATTTTTAAATCTAATTATATTTATTGTACGAAAAAATACTCTGAGTCAAAGATACGCTGTAAATATTAAGATTTAAGAAAAGCTTGTAAAAATTCTTGAATTTATACTTTAGGAACAGCTGAATGTTTGAAAAAAGTTTCAGAAAGTTGTATGTTATAACTGAGTAATAAATTTTGTAACTTTTTGAACTTTGTATGACATTGTTATGAAAACATGACATTTTGTTAAGCCGTAGCTGGAATTCAAAAAGTGGAATTAAAATTTATTTTAAAGCAAGTACAACAATTTTTTTATTTGGGTAATTTTTTCTTATTTTGCTCTAAAATGTAATATTTTTCTTAATAAGTTTATATCAAGATTTTTTGCTTTTAGCATAAACAGAAACGGGGTAAAAATTTCTCTAAAAACAGGGACTGACATTTTTTTATTGCAAATATCGTTTAAAATATAGCAAATTTTCCGAATATATTTTGTTTTTTGTTTTTTCAAAACACTCAAGTCGGAATTCCTTTCGTATGGTGAGACAGTTTTTCATTATTCTCCACGATCTGTTGAAAATTTCTTTTCAAACTTGATATTGATGTAAAAAATATGACTGTAGTTTGTCTTTTGTTTGTATTTTCTACAATTTTTAATTTTGCTATTCAGTAACTTTCTGGTGAAGTTGAAGTTCATGGGTCAAATTTAATCAAAAATTGTGTTGGTATTATGAAAATTAGGAAGAATACTTTTCATTTCGTTGTCCAAAATTTCTGCCCTTACAATAAATATTTTGTTTAATTTTAACGTAAATTATGAAGTCTATTTAAAAACAAATGATAAAATTAATAGAATTTAAAAAAATAGTAAAGCATTGGTATTTTTTTCATTATTTAATCGAAAAACAATGGGCTACTAAGAAAAAATATTGTGCTAAAGTTACAGGATTTCCAGTAAAAATAGGGACAGCATAGCTTTTCTGTAAAGCTTACCGAATTTTCTGCAGATTGTACATAAATTTTACAAATTTCTGTATACTTTCTGTAAAACTTACAGCATTTTTATCAGAGTTTACAGTTTGAAGATGTCAACTTGAAAGAAAATTTCAGTAACTGTTATAGAAATTATCCGTATATTTATAAAATTACTGAAAATTCTGTAAACTTTGCAGCAACTTCCATCATTTTTACAGAAAAGCTATGCTATCCCTATTAACTGAAAATCCTGTAAGTTTAGCAGAATTTATTTCTGCATGGCGAATTAACAAAAAATGAGTTCTCTGAATTCATAAAGTCCGAAAAATCTGTATATGCCTACGAAAGTATTTATTCTTTTTGATATGGTTTTTTATTAAATATGGTAGACAAACAAACCATGGGCTTGTTATTATCGAGATTAGCCTATTATTGGATTTTTCATTTTCCAACAAGATACTCATAAATTACAAATTTCATATGAGTTTTCCAAGCATCTGAAATTATTTTGCACATGTGAAGATTCGAAGATCGCATGTTGATATGCTGCATGCGATGTTGCACGCAAAGATATTTTATGCAACAAAATTGCAATTTAAAGAGTTTAGAGTTATTTTCTTAATAATAATTGCCATTTCTAGCATTTTTTAGAAAATATCTATGGCATATATAGAGAGCATATATACATATGGAGAAAATTCTAAAATCTGTCATTGCGTGTTTTGCCTTATGTGTGTTCCATTTCTTGCCTTGCATAATAACAGGGAACTGCAGAGGGAGATATATATTTTCTTTTTTTTTTCTTTTTTTTTCTTTGTATACACAGATGATATACCTGCTCGCATTTAAACCAAAATCGACATCTGGCATGCTTTATTGCACGTAAATGTAAGATTCGTGATTAACGACGAAAAGGTCAAGCAGCTTCTTTCCATCGATTAACTTTTATCAAATGATTGTGATGCATGAATCGATGAGTGTCGATTCATTGCTGAAAGATGAGTTATTATATGGGTGAGGTTTAAAGATAAGTTCTATGGTCGTTAAGGGGGTTGACCCTTGAGTTAATTATGACTTGATTGTACGCAGGATGTTTACTTCATACTAATCCATTAATTATTTCAGAATATTAATTAAGTTACTGTTCATTTTGTGAAAATTGAGTTAAAATAAAAAACTTGTAATTAAAATCTAACTCAAGTCCAAGTTTCCAATAAAAACTCTAATTTTCAATACTTTGAAGTTACTTTTGTAGTCTTCATGTTTATAATTTATTAAGACTATCATATTTTTCTATTCTCAGACATTTTTTCGCTATTTTAAAAGGAAAATATTTTGAGGGTGGCTACAGACATGGAATTGTGTGATTGATTTAAAAAAAGAACCTTTTCAAGATTTCAATTGATTTTTTTGTTCGGATTATTTTAAATTTAGACACTATCAAAATTAAAAAAAAAACATATTTTGATCGAGTGTGTCTTTAAATCTTTGAAAAAATGTGTATAAATCTTTTTATTTTGTAATTATACATGTAAATGGCAGAATTTCAAGCAAAACTTTTTTTATTTTTTCCGTCTTCTGAGGAGGGTTGAGTGTGGGTGGGAATTCGTATACAAATATAATTAATTAAATTTCAAACTCAAGATTGAATTTTATCAATTTCAGATTCATTTCAAAATTAATATGCTTTTAAACGAGTATATTTTTCATGTATTTATTTATAACTAAATTTTTGCGATTGTTTTTAGACCTGACTCACTGAATGTCTGCGAATTATTTTGGTAGGTGAAAAAAACGATTCCGCAGAAAACGATAAATCTCCTACTAAAATGCATAGGGGGGAAGTTCGAAAACTACGTCGCACTCTTTGCCCTGTTCCCCTTTTTCCCCTTTTTTTGAATTCCTTTTCGTCCTCTATTTTCAGAATCTAATAAGAAAAACGAGAAATTCTCTAAATTTTCACAACGCGGTCAAAGGTCAAAATCACGAAAAGATAATTTTTTATGAGATATATGTTGACACAGGCACTTATATCATCGTAGTATGCAACTTTTACTGTAAACCCGGATCACAAAAAAAAATTGTCGCACGAAAGTAACGAGAAAAATATAGTTTTTCGTGATTTTGACCTTTGACCGCATTGTGCGAACTGAGATTTTTTCTTTCTTGCTCAAATTTTCAGGAAGTCATTTTGGCCTCCACGAGTATCTTTTCACGCCTCCTGGAAAAGGAAAGACAAAAATCGACTTTTTTCTATACACCCTAATGTAGATCGTCATTTACGCAACATCCTTCATACACTAAACGACAATGGGGTCTTACATTTTATGTCGAGACCCTATGTCGCACAGGAAGCGAGAACAAGGCGATCATTCAAGGCTAAAGATTGAACCGCTGCTTAACATAATTAACCTCCGTTTAAAACAACGTAACCTTTTATAAATGTCCCCTCTCCCTTAGAATAAATTTAAAGTGATCAAATTAATGATCAGATTGATGATCTATTCATAAGAGAAAAAAAGAAGTTTCTCTCATCCCCTGATTATTATTGAAGACACTAAATAAATTACAGAAGAGCATATAAATTTATCTTGATTTTATTAATCCATAACTATTTTGATGAAACTTTAACATTTTTTAACAAGATATATCATAGACTAATAATAATGTTGATAGCTAATAAATAACCAATCGGTACGCATAATCAGATTACACCAACATTCGAGTGGATGTACATAAATAGCAGATAATTACAGTTCCCTATAATTATTGATCGATTTAATAAATATTTTTAGATCAATTTTAATACCAGCTCAAAGTCTTTTTTTAGTCAACATTCTTAAAAGAAGACTTGTTTACCATCCGTAAAGAAGACACCGCTCACTTTCCTGTTACATTATTAACAATTGAAAGAGAGGGAACGTTATGTCATTGAAATGCGCAATTACGACAACAAAACTGTTTACTCTGTTTCTATTGAGTATGAATACATTTTCTTTTATAAAACACAATTGTTTTATTGTGAAGCGGAATGTATATTTATGTTACGTAATTTCGGAATGTGATCTTTTTTTTTACTTTGAACGATTGCGAGAACGATTGCCAATTGGTGAAAGAGAAAAGTATCTCCGACAGCATAAAGTTTTGTAAGCATCGTTTGAACTGGTGATTTAAAACTGGGTTTAGTACAGATTTTTGAAATAATTTATTTTTAGATTATTTTGTGAAAATATGTATACTTTTGAAAATTTAAATATTTATCTGAAATTGAGCGTTTCAAAATTGGACAATCTGAAGAATGCAGAATTTCGGGAATTCGCAATGAAACAAAATCAAATATTATACAATGTTTATTAATCTAACACTAAAATTTAAACAATTTCAATTTTCGAACTGTCTACTATTATGGATTTATCCGTAACGGGCTAACTTTGAGGAAAATTCCACAATACTAGTCCTAGCGCTATACTTGCTCGGTTAGTTTTACGGAAAGTTTCTTGGCACTAGTCAGAATTCTAATTACGGAACTGTTTAAATTTATATAGAAAAAAAATTAATTTTAGCTTTTTCAGGCTTGATTGTTCAAAATTTGTCTTTAGTGTAAAAATGGTTGAATATTTAAATTTGTAATTCGTAAATGTTTATAAATATTTCATATTCTACATATTTTAGATCGATTGGGAATGATCCTTCTGAAAAGTTCGAATTTCAATCCTGGAAAATTATTAATTTAGACGCTAGATGCAAAAAAAAGATATCGAATTATTTCGCTAGATTGGGGGGGGGCACTTGGCATTGAGTAACGTTTAGCCCCCCCCCCCCCCCCCGATACCCATTCTCGCGAAATAATTATATATCTTCTTTTTTCATGCGGCGCTATAATTATTTAAGTTTGAAGTGTTTCAGTTTATGAAATTGACATCAACACTTAATTTCAAATTCTTCAGTACTAAGCGTTTTGAATTAGAAAATTATACAATTTTAAATGATTTATGGTTGAAATATTTAAATATTGAATTTTGTCCGATATTAAATTGTCCAAATGTACAAAATTGTTTAATTTAAATTTTGAATTTGCCTAATTTTAAACAATCACAACATTTTCAACATTATGAGCATGGAAATTTTTAGAATTTAAAAAAATTGTTAATCTAAGTCAGTTTCAAAATTTCCAAACTTTCACGTAATTAGTAACCGTGCAAATTTAAAAGTCTTATTTGGACATTTTTAATGTTAATCCTTTAAAATTCCAACTTTAGTTGAGGAGTAAGGGAACAAAACGTAATAAATCCACTGGAGTTAATGTCTCGATATTTAAGGATATATTGTAGCTTTGAAAACCTTTGATTAAAATAAAATTTTGATTCTGCTATATTATAATCAGTCGGCCCGTCATATAAATGAAATTCAAAAGAAACTTTTAAATTTAATATGGTCTTAAAGTTATTAACAAAATGAAAATATATTTATTCACTTTTAATTCAGTGAAGATATATTTTACTGATTATTCATGTTATAATGATATAATTTCACGCAATTTGTTGTTTATATAAAAAATCAAACGATAATTTTATACATAGATACTATATTTTCAATATAAACAATTTTTGAATTTTGTAAAATTTACATGAATCTGTTAATCGAAAATTTATGTTAAAAACAAAATTCATTTTATTTTATGTATAGACATTGAAACTGAGAAAAAAAATGATTTTTTCGCCAACTTAAGTTTTATAATCAAGTTGATGATATACCAAACATTCAGAAACAATCATTATCCCAAATTTTTCAGAAATTGGATTAATCACGTTTTCTTAGCTTACTCCTCAATTAACGGCTTTGAATTTCAAAACCTTGAATTTTGAAATAATTAATTAAAATTGTGCTATTTTGCAATCTTGCATTCTTTAAAATTCATTTGAAATACTTTTCAATTACATGCAATCTTTCACTCGTTATATACCAAAATTCTAAATTCGTAAACTCAAATAATTTATTCTAAACATAAAATATTATACAGATTTGTACATTGTGCTACGAGTGCAGAAATTGGGCAGTTTCACACGAGTGTGAAGTTTTCTTAGGCCAGTCGGAGACGAGTTGGAGGCGAGCCTCAGACAATAAATACAAATTTTCCAAAAGTCTTGGATATTTATGGTAAAATTACCGCCAATACCGCTAAACATGCCTCAAAAAGCGATCATTCCATGCATGGGTTACAAAAAATTATATTTTACTATTATTTTCGCAACAATAGTAGAAAACCCTGTTTTCATGTCGTCTCAACGTAAACAATGAACAAAGCAGTTCTAAAATCTAGGTTTTATTTGCTAACGAAGCTTACACGGTGCTCTTGATATTGACAAAATCATTCTTATCTAATCACAAATGATAAGAGTGAAATGTAAGAAATCTGGAACAGCAGTTGTCTGAAAAAATTCATCGAGTCTACGTCTTCGTAAACACTAATCATTTATTAACCTTGTTACCTTTTTTATTTGTTTATTTTCCATTTCAAATGTAAGCGGAACTATTTTCTTGCCGACGTTCCATATAAATGATAATTGAGTCACAAGACCTGTACAATACACCTATAATCGCGTGCATCCCACATGTTTCAGTATTCGTGAGTACTCGCTGTAATATCAAGTGCCATTATCGTAAAGTTGATTCTAACCACGTGATGGTACTTAGTAAGAATTATTGCCACTGCAACAAACGAAGTCGATTGGAGGAAGTTTATACTCGACAGTCAACAGTTCCGTGGACGATCTCCCGGTTGTGCATCGCCGAATAAATTCGAGACGGTGGGAAAATCACGCTCCTCCCTCAACGTGAAGTGAAGTTCATTTAAAAAGTGCAGTGCCTGCCAGACGCCGCGCGAATGTCTTACGCACCTTACGTTTCTCATTCAAGTGCAAGTCTTTCAAGATTTCCTTTTTTTATACAATATCACTATCTTTTTTTCTCTTCACTTTTATTTTCAAGTTCTTCTAACAATGTAAGACGAAACCAAAAGTGTTGTGACTCTTTAAATGTTTACAGACGAATAATGTGATCTGTAATAGAAAACATGTGAAAATCAGTGAACAACTTTAAAATGCAGTGAGTGGAGTGATAACAAATCGGAGTGCAAAAATGTATTTTTTAATTCTGCAATTTTGGTTGGGTGACTTTAAAAATATTTTCGAAAACAAATCTTAAATAACTGATCTATCCGAAACTGTCCCTATTTCTTACTTGTTCATCCTCAATTTTCAAACATTTTTGCTAAACTAATTGTAATATTAATTTAGCAAAAAGGTAATGGAATTTATATAAGGAAAACTGACGAGTCAGGTATTAGGGACGGACTCGTGGAGTCTTATCGTATGTGACGTCATGAACTTACATGTGTTAAAGCCTAGTCTGTTCGATTATATTGTTCTCAATACCACTAATCCGTTGACGTATGCGTGTGCATGTACAATTCAACATGATGCAAATTCGTATGGCGGGTTTAAAATTACATTCATAAAGGTCATAAAGTGACACCTGAGGATTAACAATTTCCATTCCCGGCGCGGAATTTCATTGTCTCGCTGCAAGCGATTTATTTATCATTCATAAACACATCATTCGCATCGAATTTTGGTCCCTATATTGTTATACTGTTATCCATAAACAGGGTGGCCGCTGGACCGGGAAGCCGGAAAAATTGAAAAATGACGGGACATTTTTTGAGACCGGGAAACCCCGAGAAACGACAGTAGATTTATTTATTGACTAGGAATTTTACCAATTTTTAGGAGGAAACTCTACCTAATTACTTAAAATATCAAAAATTTCATCTTTCTATATCTTTTCACTTTTTTGGGAAATTATTTACGAACTTAAAATAAGTTCGACTACAACTTTTTTAAATTTCAATTATGGTATCATTCAGTTTACAATATGTCTCGTACATCACCGACATATTTCAGGATATTCAATTTATGTTTACAAATATTCTGTGGATATTCTATAGGTATCTATTAAATATTAACGAGATATACATACACGGTGGAAATTTGTATATCCCTAGAATACGCATGGGATATCCTGGGGTGTTTTTTGGATATTTGAATAATCCATAAATGTCAAAAAAACATCCCAGGATATATTACGGATATACCAGGGATATAGTAATTTCCGCATTGTACGGATATCCCGCAAATATCCAGCAGATATCTGCTAAAAATTCACAGGATATCCTTGAACATAAGTTGGAGAACCTAAAATATCCAACGAATGCGTTAGAAATTGAAATTTTTTGGAAAAGACTGTTATTAGTTTATTAACCATAAATATAAATAAATCAATTATTTTTAAAATCAAACTGCATTTTTAATATTACAAATGATCAATAATTGACTTTACCAGACGATTCTAAACCCGTTCAAAAAAAAAAAATGTTTAAGATTTTAATGTTGAAAATTAAAGTGTTTTAATTTGAAAGCCTTAGTTGTTAAACGAATGTAAAAATCCGATTTAAACTTTATAAACTAGATAGAGTCATAATTGAAGGATTTTATTAAATTTCAAATTCTATTCAAATATTTTTTCAATCTAAAATATTGCATTTTTAGTCTATTCAATAAAGAAAATTGAATTAAAAAAAAGAACAATTACTTAATATTTAGCAATATTTGACTGTTTATTCAAAACAAGCAATTATAAATCAAATATTCAAAACTAAACTATTTGAAACTGAATTATTTGCAATAGAAAGCATTGAATCCTTAAAATTTTAACGAAATAAATTGAAAATTTGAACGTTATAATTAAGATTGTGCTATTTTTTTTAACTTTTAATTCGTAAGTGACATTGCTAAAATTTGATGTATAAATAACAATTTAACTTTCCTTAATTTAAAAACTATTCAAATAAGTTGACGAGATATTCAGAAGTTTTGAAAAGATTAAATATTAATAATGTTAAAAAATTAATAACAAAATGTCGATTCTGGCCGGTTTCGGCTTAAAAATTCAGAAGCTTTTTAAGAATTTCAAAAGGTTTAAAAAGAAAATTTTTTTTTAAGATTCCTAAGAAAATTGAAAAAGATTTTTTCTTTTTTTTAAATGAATTGTAAGAGAATATTCCAAAAGATTTCAAAATATTTCTCAAATTTTCAAACACGAATCTGGAAGATTTTAATGCAATTTTATTAATTTTTCAGAATTAAACGAAAATTTGGAGCGATTTGACTAGTTTTAAAAGGTATTTAAAGTGTCGAAATAACATTTCAAAGATTATTAAGGATATTTAAAGGTTTTATGATTTAAAAAGTTTTCTTGATATTCATGGGAAAATTTAAAACTATTTTTTATTTTAAAACAATAATTTTTAGAGATTATTTTTAAATATTTCAAAACAAAAACAAACTTTAATGTATAAATAGCAATTGAACAATTATTGATTTGAAATTACTAAAAATAAAAATAATTAAACTTCCAATTTCAGAAGATTTTAGTCAAAAATAAATTTTAGTCGTTTAATTTTTAATATTTCTAGCTTAAAATTGTTGAAAATGATATAATTTTGAAAATTTACGAATTCACTGAATCATTCTTCAATTTAGAGCACTGAAAATAATAACGTGGATTCATATTTTGTAACTGAATCAGAATTATTGAGTATTTGAAAAACAAAATTTGGAAATAAAACCTTTTTAAATTTCAATCTAAAAACTTTTTAATTAAAGAGCTCCACTTTGTGTGCTTTAATTTGCAGTTCAGTTTTTACTACTTCAAATGAAAAAAATTTCAGTTTTAAGAGTTCGAATTTTTAAATTTCATTGACCGTGAAAAATGTTGGCGAATCAGGAAAAAACCTGGAAATGACCGGTCATTTTTTTCTTCGATGAAACCGGCCACCCCGATCAATTCTAGAAAGAAAGTGGTAAATTAATGAGATTCTAAACTTTCAATTCTTTCATTTTTTACTTTTACCACTTATTGTGTACGTCACCTTGCTTACATTCATGTAAAGAATTTAAAAAGATAAGGAATCATGTTTAAAAAAGTGAGAGTCCAATCCAAATTACCATAATTTTCTCTCTTAAATCGCGGGATAATTAATTAGAATAGATATTCGGTCAGTGGTGAAATCAGCTCTCATCGAAAAATGAGGCGCCACATTGGTTCTGTCGAGAAATTGCGTTCCACATTGCGCGGGAGACAAGAGTTCTAATTAGAATTGAATGATACCCTGGACAGGTGTGAGAGTGCAAGTAGCATTATTCACAAGAAAAACATGTGCAGAAAAAATTAATCTTGTTTGTCTTAAAATGTGAAAATATCTTCATACTATAATTAGTAATTATAATTTACATCGAATATGTTATATTTTATGTAAATTATTAAAATTATTGCAAATAACATACCTTCATTGATATTTTTGATTAAATCCATAGAATTTGCTAAAAATAAGTTCCTAAACGAAATATATTTTTAATAAATATATAATACTGTCGGTTTAATTTCCTGATATAAATTATCTTCCAAGGCATCGCTCAAGTTGGTTCGTTAGGGAAATTGCATGCTTGGATCGAAGGACGGAAACTCATCCGTTTCCTTGCCAAATAGTTTCGACCTCGGCCTGACTCTAGATTCTAGAAAATCGTAACATTATATAGTTTAAAAAGGTGTATATAAAGTGCCAAAGTTAAATTAGAAATTATGCTAAAATTAGGGGAGTGCAAAAATCGGAAAATTCAAATCTCAACTTTATTTTTTTTCCTTTTAGGTTAAAAATGAACCACGTGGAAAGAAAAAACGCAAAGTTGTCTTTTTTAAAGAAAAATTAATTTTCCTCAAAAAACGGTAGATCATAATGTAAAATTATACAAAATATAAAAGATGCAGCTCATTAAAATAAGTATTTTTTGATGATGCGTTTTTGTATAATTATGTATACTTAAGGAGATATGCGAAGAAAATTGTTGTAAAGAAACGTTGGCCATAACCAATTTTTCAAGAATAGTAATTCTACACTTATATGAATGTTTTTTTAAGAACATTAAAATAATTTTAATGTATTCTAAAGACCTCTCAGAAAGTGAAATAGATACTTCACGCTTCTTTATACAACAATTTTCTTCGCATAATTACTTAAGTATACATAATTATAAAAAAAAACTTATGATAAAAAATACTCATTTTAATGAGCCGCATCTTTTATATTATGCGATTTATTTCTCCTTCCACCTGGTTCATTTTTGACCCAAAAGGAACAAAAAAAAACATGAAAATTGATATTGAGATTTGGAGCTCATGTTTTTTGAACACCCCTAACTTACATTATTTATTATTGCCGTGTAAGCGTTTAAGAATTCAGTTAACGAAATAGCTTTCACATTGAGTACATCATTCCCAGAACAATATTGAACCTAATTTAAAACATTAAAGAAACCGATATTCATGAAGTTTTATAAATGAAGCACGCTATTGCGATAAGTAGAAAGGAATATTTTCTAAAATTTAAATTTCTTGTATTGCTTTACAAATACGTGCTTGGAACAATAGCCCTAAAAGTAATAATAGTTTAAAAAAATAAAAAAAACTTAGAATTTGGTAGCCTTGAACTTCGAATTATCGAAACTGATAACAAAGGTTGAAATAAAATTCTTTAACTTTTCCATTTTTAGATATACACATATGAATACCTAAGATGTTTTAGCATTCAAATTTGTACGTTTTCAATTTTTATCAAAACCATGAAATCTTGGATCCTTTACAACTTTAAGGTGATTCAATTCACGCGTTTTCAATTCCAGGTCCGTCAATTTTTGCAGTCTCTAGACTTAATTGTTTCAAAAAGGTTTTGAAGTTGAATGACAATTTTATCGTTTTCAAAATCTTCAGATTTAAAAGCAGCAGAGTTCCTTTTTTAGAACCCTGATGCTTATAAGAAATCATCGAAGGACTGACATTTTGATGCATACATTTTGAAAGAAAATTTAGAAACGTTAACCATTAAAGCATCCAAATTATGTAGGCTGGTTTAAAAATTGGTTGTCAGTACAATTTAAGAACTCTACGATTCTTGTATGGTACACATTTTAATGTTTTTAATTATTCATTAATGATTTTTTTTAAAGTATACTTTAATTTATTTGATGATGTCGTTTAATTAACAAAAATGTATTCTTCTCTTGAAATCAACTTCATTTGAGTGGTATGCAAGCATCCAAACATTGAACTTAGAACTTCCAATTTACATATATTAATTCAAGACACGTGGAATTTTTGTAATCTATGAAATTCTGTTTTTCTTTCAATAGAAATGTTCTAAAATTGTACACATCCTAAATTACTTATCAATCTATCTCAACTTTTTTGAATTACTATTAATTTTATTTCACTTTCTTTTAGTAAATTTAAGATATTGAATTTCGATGACTCCAAATAAGGAAATAATGCAGTTGAAATGCTTCCAATTTCACAATACACTAAAATTTAGAAGAATTTTATTTTTGCTGACTAAGCTGCCTGATTGTCCCAATTATTGTTTATCACCTTCAAAATTTCCTTTTAACTTCCGTTTTCATTTAAAATATCAACAACAAAATATCAATTTGGATATATTTCACTGTCGGGACGACTGAGAAATCCCGAAAAATACAATTCCTGATACTGAAAAATTCCCGAAAAAGAAAATTTGTATTCCAAATAGAAAATTCCCGAAATAATAAAATTGCCGCCAATTTGAAATTCCTAATAGTTTATAATATTATCGAGTTTGAAAATTCCCGAAAATAGATAACTCCCGAAATCAAATTGCCGGCAAAGTATAGAATTCTCGAATCTAAAAAATTAAAAAAATTGTTTAAAAAAATAAATAATGTATACAATAAAGAATTATTTCTTTGAATAAAAGTATTTTATTTTATTCGGGAATTTTCTATTATCGTGAATTTCCGAATTCGGTAATATAATAAACCGTCGGGAATTTGATTCATCGGGAATTTTCCAATTCGAAGATTTTAAATTGTAGGCAACTTTCTAATTTTTGGAATTTTCTATTTCGAATGTATTCTTCGTCGAGAATTCCCTAGTGTGGGGAATTTTATTTTTCGGGATTTTCGAGGCTTCCCTGTTCACTCTCAAACCTTTTTCTATTTACAATCAATTTTCTATGATTAAAAGTGCCTGGATGGAATTTAAATAAGAAGATAGCGAGCCAACAAAAAATCTGCCGGTTC
>CAKNWW010342594.1:1176-12103 GCA_932074435.1 Andricus kollari
TTAGAAGTCTTATTTCAATCATATTGAAATAACTTCGAAATCACTTTCAATCACTTTCAAAAAATCCCATTGCAAACTTTGCCATTTTTTACATTCTTTTGTAATGTTTTAAATTCGCTTGCAAAAAACTCGCAATTGCTTTTCAATCACCTTACATTTTCAGGAATCATTTTGCAATTTCAATCACTTTAAAATCCTACTGCATTCACCTTCTAACCTTGGTAATTCCTTTGCAATCCCGTTGTAATTTTTTAAACCCCTGTATAATATTTAAAATCGTCTTGAAATCATTCACCAATCACCTTGCAATTTCAGGATTCCCTTAGCTATTTTAAATCACTTAAAAACCCTATTGAAATTGCTTTGTAATATTTGAAATTCCTTTGTAATCTTTGCAGTTCCTTTGCAATCACTTTAAAATTGTAGGGATGTTTTCCAACTTTTTATATTAATTTCCGCTCTTTGATTTAAAAGCCTTTTAAATAAAATTGTATTAAACCGTTAAGATTTGAAATATTTGCAATACTATCAAAATCATTTTGAATTACTGTTGCAATCATCTCGAAATAACTTTGCAATAACTTCGCAATCACCTTGCAATTTCAGGAATCTCTTTGAAATTGCAATCACTTTAAAATCCCATTGCAATCACCTTCCAACCTTGGTAATTCCTTTGCAATTTTCAATAATTAAAAAATCCCATTGCAATTACTTTGCAATATTTGCAATTCCTTTGCAATCGTTGCAGTTCTTTTTGAAATCTTTTTATAATAATTTCTTTAAAATCCTTTTTAATTAATTGGCATTAAACTGTAAATATTCAAAATATTTCCAACTATTTAGATTTGAATTATGAAATCAGAACTTTTAACATTGACAATTTTTAATCCATTAAAATTTGAATATTTTGACTGAGAAAATTCGATTCAGTAAAATGTAATAAACTTGAAAAAAAGAGCTCTTGTGGAATTTAAAAAGAGATTTTATGTTTATTATTAAAGTCACTGGAGACGCAATAAGTCTTTTTATCAAAAATATGTTGTGCTTTTTTTTTTGCTCATGACCCAAATTTATTTTCAAGGATTATTTGCCCATGAATATTCATAATTTCTTTGATTGCAGTCTTTTTTAGGAATCTTGTTTTTTTTTAAAGATGAACGTGAGTTATTCACGCTATTCGCACTTGAATATTACTAAAAATCTATCAAACATTTTCCTTCAATTGAAGAGTAAGCGAGCAAAATGTGATTTTTTTACAAAAATGAGATAATGAACGTTTCTGTATGTTTGGAATATCATCAATTCGATTATCAAATTCAGTTAGAGAACAATATTTTAATCTCGATTTCAACGTCTATCCATGAAATAAAATAAATTTAAAAAAAATTCCGTTTACAGATTCATTACAAAAATAGGTAAAACTTGATTAAAAAAAAAAAAAAAACTGAATCTAAAGCGAAATTAATTAATTTTCATGTAGTGAATAACTTCAAGACAGCATTGAATTTAAAAGTTTTTTGCATTCAATTTATTTGAGATCCTGACTGATGATAGTAGCATATTTAAAATTTCATTTTGATCAATAAATTCCAAGCTGCAATATGTCCTTAAATGTTGAGAAATTAACTCAAGTGGATTTATCACTTATTATTCTCTTACTTCCTAATTATTCATAATAATGCAATTAAAATAATGTTTTTCTTGATAAGCACAAAAACTACAAATTTTTCGAAAAAGACTTTTTTCTTTATTTATGTTATGACGAAACAAATCTTAGACTTTGTTTATCCAATAGAGAATTACTCTGCAAAAATCGGTTAGAAAAATATTTCAACTGCACAAAATGCATAAATATTCGGTTTTCGTACCTGTAGAGGTTTTCCTCTTTAATCGATCATTGACAGAATATTTTATTGAGACCTTTAGCAGCGCCATGTCCGATTTGTTATATCGATCGAACCTGTCATGTCCGCTTGGGAAGTCATCCGCGCGTAAACGGTCTTCCTATCACGCAGAGATTTGCATAATAAATTCGCTAAAGTCGCTTTCGCTATACTTTTCTTGAAGTACAAGCATGGTCTGCTCTTCGATTTGCGGTGGATTTCAAATTCAGGGGTAGTGGTGAATATACATGGAGAGGGAGGAGTGAGGCGCTTGAGCGTGATAAAATATCGGTGGCTATTCGAAACTCGAAGTGGTTTGCAAATCGGATATTTTCCGGCTTCCTTCGGGAATGTTGCTTCGTGTTCCAGGATTTCCAGTCTCTTTGCCCGAGACGCTTTTGCTGACAGAAATATGGAAATCGAATATACAAATTTTGTAGTGGGTGCTATTGCCACTGGATTTCTTCAACTGAGCGGTTTACCTTTAAGCAATCCTTTAAATTAACCTGGAATTTTGGGGAAATATGTAACTATATAATCTTAGAAATCCCTTACATATTTTTAAACCCTGTTCAATTTTTTCATCACTTTGTAATCCCATTGCAATCCTAACTATTTCTTAGCAATTGTTGGAATCCCTTAGCAGTTTTATAAATCCTTTAAAATTTTTTTATTCTAATAGCTTCGTTATCTTAATGCAATTATTACCATCGCCTTGGAATATCTGCAATCCCTTCGAAATCACCTTGCAATCACCACGCGAGTTTTTAAATTCCTTTACAATTTTTTCCATAGTACACTTTGAAATGTTGCCAATTTTAGTCATTTATTTTCTAGAGTTTTTTTTAGTCACTTTTTTAAGATAAAGTCACTGTAGTCACTTTTTAAAATGAGAAGATTATCATAGACACATTTATTTGAATAATTTAAGCCATGGGTTAACCACTATTTAATTCTGGTCTATATTAATTTCTGAGTTTTCCTTAATTTTCTTGAAATATTTTAGGATATTTTAAAAGATTCCAAGGAACTTTTAATAGATTTCAATAATTTGAAGGGTTTTCAAAGGAGTTGAAAGATTTTAGGGGATTTTACAAAATTTGAAGGAATTTTCAACAGCTTCAAAAAGTTTCAAGGGATTTCAAAAGATTTCAAAGGATTTTAAATATTGTAAGGTATTTAAAAAAGTTCTAAGACATTTTCAAGCGATTTCAACATTTTCAAGTAATTTCCAAAGATTTGAGTGATTTTAAGGGATTTAAAACAAATTTCATTGGGTTTGAAAGAATTTCCTAGAATGTCGGAAGATATTGAACAATTTTATTGGATCTGTAAGGTTTTAGGATATTTTAAAAGATTCAAAAGGATTTTATAAGATTTCCGAGGATTTCAATGACTTTCAGGGATTTTAAAAGTTCTCAAGGCATTTTAATACATTTTTCAGGATTTAAGGAAATATCATACTTCACGTAATTTCCCTTCATTTAATAATATTTAATGGATTTAAAAAAATTAAAAGATTTCGTAGGATTTCAAACATTTTTAAATATATCAAGGTATTGCTAAAGATTTTTAAAGATTTCAAATATCTTATCAGGAAAAAATCAAATTATTGTCGTGTAGTATTAATTCTTGAAGGCTTGGAATTTGCAATCATTCCCTCAGAAATGCAAGCTTAAATTTTGAAAAGTTCTAGTTTGAGTTGAAAACGTTATTAAATTTGAATTTAATGAAATATGAGAAAGTAACTTTTCCATCCACTCTGTTTTTTACTTCTACTAGATAAAAATTCGTGTATGGGGGGTTTCTAAATCGGGTTCTTTATCGTCGCGAGAACGGAAGTTAATGTGCAATCTACTTGAGAAAAGAAATACGTTATTCTAAAGCGCTGATAAACTTGAATTTAAAGGAGTATTAAAGTAACTGACGAAATCAGCGGGAATTGTAGCTCGCTCTGAAATCGAATGGGTCTTTGCGATGGGAAAATTTGATTGGATTGAAATGTCCTGCAACAATTTAGAAGAATTTAGTTTGAGTTATTTTCTTAAGTATTTTCTTCTCGATGTTATTGCTAGCGTAAGAGCTTAAGAATTAAGAATGATTTTAGATAATATGAATCAAAATAAATTAATATTCATTCAGGGACTATCAGGCCCCTGATATTGTACAAAAATGGGTAATTACAAATTGCCCTTACGAAAAAATATTATAGGACATTTATTATGTAAATAATCATGTAGAAAACCATTATAATAAGCATTGGTCTTATAAAATCCCCTGAATATTGTAAAATTCTTTGAAATCGCATGACATCTTTGGAAATGCGACAAAATTCTTTGAAATACCTTGAAATTTCTGAATTCTCTGGAAATTCTTTAGAAATTTTTAAAATAACTTTAAAATCTTTAAAATCCTTTTAAATTTTGTAAGTGCCTTCATATCCCTTAAAATTATAGTAATCCGTAGAAATCCGTTGAAATAAAATGTATTTCATTCACTAAAGTTTTTTAGAAATTAATGGAAATCCTTTTAAATCCTTGAAATATTTTAATATCCTTTAAAATCTTTCGAATTAATCGCTAAGAATCCCTTTAATTTTCATTAATTTTCATTTATTTTCCAAAGTTGTCTAGAAATCTCTTAAAATCGAGCTTAAGATATTTGAAAATCCTACAAAATTCTTTTGAATCCCGTGATGTTTGTCGAAATATCTTAAAATTGTGTGGAATTTGTTAAAACATTTGTTTGTAAAATTCTTTGAAGTCGCATGAAATCATTTGAAATTCTATAAAATTCACTGACATCTTTTAAAATATAGAAATAGATAATCGTGAAAATGGATTAAAACAAGTATAAATCATCTGGAATCCCTTTAATATAAATTAAATTAAACTTATTCACTAAGGTTTTCTAAATAACAGCGTTCAAATCCCTGGAAGTAATCGAAATCCTTCGAAATCTTTTAAATTCTTCGAGTTTCAATAAAATCCTTTAAATCTTGTGCAATTCCTTGAAATACCTTAAAATCCCTTGAAAATTGAGCTAAAAAATGTCTGCATGGGAGCGTCCAATAATTACGTAAGGATTTTTCTGGCAGGAGGGGGTCCGGAAAATATTAAAAATACTTAGAGGAGGGGGCGGCGGCCCAAAGCATTTCTTACGTCAGTTTCCTCTTTCTAATTATATTTTTTTTAATTTTTAAAATTTTGTAAAACCTTTAAATTTCTTTAAATCATGTGAAAATTCCTTGAAATTCTTTGAATTCCCTGGAAATCTCTTGAAATCCATTAAAAACTGTGGAAATTCCTTGAAATTCCCTTGAGATGCCCTTGAAGGGCAAAACATCCCAAAAAACAGGGCATTTAGGCCTCCTTTTTCAAGCGTCCATTTTTACCTGTTACCAGAAAGACGGCGGCGTTAGCAAAAATATGAAAAAATTCACAGATATTCTTTAAACATTCTTTAATGCCATGCATTTTTCAAAATTCTGAAATATTCAATAATTTACATTTTACGGTGATTTATTTACAAAAACTTTATCTTAAAAAAGAATGAAGATAGGAAGCCGTGTAATGGCTCCAAATGTGCAGATTTGTGATGCAAGTGCAGTGCAATAATTAAAACTATGATAAAATCATGCAAGAAATATCATTTTGAATATTTTTGTCTCGAATTAGTGTGGTCGTGTGACCAGCACAGCGGGACAAAGGACTCTTTCGATGACAATAGTAAAGGAGTCGGCTTTTTATTAGACATTTCCGAGATTTTTTTGCGAGTTGCAATCAAAAAAAGTGAGGGGCCTTGACATTTGACCCCGACATTAGGTAATTTTTTTAAATTGTCGAAATCTTTTTAAATCATTTGAAATCTGTGAAACCTCTCGTAATCCTTTAGAATCGTTTGAAATACCCTAAAATTTTTGTAATGCCCTCAAATCTTTTGAAATCCTCTGATATCTAATGAAATCTTTAAAAAGCTTTAAAATCTCGTTAAATTGTGACAAAGATATATATAATTCTTTGTCATACTTTGCAGTTCTGTTAAAACACTCAAATCACTGAAAGTCTTTCGTATCTTTTGAAATCCCTTGAAATCTGTTGTCACAGAAGTCTTACGAATCCTTGCAATAGGGATGGTAGAGGGTCTAATATTTAAAAAGTAATTCCTGCATAATTAATGGATGTTGCCTAAGGGGATTTGTTAGTTTGTTTGATTCCTGTAGAATAAATCGATCTATGTAGTTTATCGGATGTTGTGGTGCAGGAATGTAATGAAAGTTGCTAGAAAAGTCGATAGAGTAGCCAAGTGGGTTAACCACCAAAGTCAGTCCTGAGTACACTAGAATGAACTTTCCACTTGGTCCAAAGGGTCGCCATCGTGGTTTAGTTACGGGCTTGTCGTGGCTAGCGATTATTCTCGAAATCGATGAAAAACTTTCTCCTATATCCATCCAAAGTGGATTTCGTTTTGTATTATTTATTCGCAATGTTGTGTACTAAACATATGTATGTGTACTTATCTATACACGCTTCGTGTACAGGGCGTACCACGCAACATTTCACTGGACTTTATTTCGCGCTTATCCTCGCATTTTCAAAGAGTTCACCAACTCCCATATTTTGCCCCGCCCCAGTTCAAACGATATTTTCCCATTTTCGAGGCTAAGGGACAATGGATACAAAATGGGCTATTCATCCAAAATTCACTTCCAAGAGAGTTCACAAAAGAAGTTTTCAACAAACAGAAGGGAGTTTTAGTTCAATTGTTTAATTGTAGTTTACTATTATAAAGTTTTATTTTAAAAGTAGTATTCTTTGGTGAAACTTGATTTGCATCAGTTTACATTTTTGGGTTGGTAGCAATATGTTTATCTACTTTCTTTCTACAAGTTACTTTTAAATATGTACTTGATGCAAGAAAAAATACGTGGGTAATGTCCCAGTAATCGTAATGGTCCCAATAATCGTGAATCTCGGTTATAATTCGAATATATTCTTAAAAAATATGGTAAAAGTAACATTTAAGGGCATGGGACACTTATACGATTCCTACTTTACCGTATTTTTTGTTGTTGATCATACCAATTCCAAACGAAATGAGATATTGAGTTGAAAGTTTGGGAAAATAAAGAAAAGGGACCAAGAAACGTTTATGCCCTAATATTTTTTTTGGAATTGTAAATATTTATTAGTACATAAACGTTCCTGAGTACATTTTCATTATCTTCCTAAATTTTCAGCTAGATATCTAATTTCGTGTAGAATTGGTGTGAT
The DNA here is from genome assembly GCA_932074435.1 of Andricus kollari. Classification (NCBI taxonomy): domain Eukaryota; kingdom Metazoa; phylum Arthropoda; class Insecta; order Hymenoptera; family Cynipidae; genus Andricus; species Andricus kollari. The sequence goes on from CAKNWW010342594.1 coordinate 8,333, forward strand.
AAAAAAAAAATGTCGGGAAAGTAGGAATCGGATGAGTATTACATTTTCTTCATGATAAATTGAGTTTTGATGTTATGTTTTTTGACTAGGGTAGTACTGTAGTTTTTTGACGTTGGAATGACAGTTTTTCAACTGGTAGATCAAAAACTGTCTTTCCATCGACAAAAAACTATATTTAATGATGAAGCCCATTTATTTTTAGCAGCTTATAGTATCAAATGGAATTCCAATTAATTTAAGTTTGATATAAATAAAAAAATTGGAATTACGATTACTGGGACGTTTACCTTATTTCTTATGGAATAAATGTAAGAAAAAAGTATTACATTTTTAGAAAAAATTTGTAGTTTGTGATTTTTTTTGACAATTGACAATTGTTTGGAGTCAGCAAAAGGGCTCTTCATAAGATTCCGTCTTTTTGAGACGACTTTAAAACAGTGATAATTCAAATTTTAGCCTGGAAAGGGCCAATATGAAAGGTATTATTCGAAATAGGACTTATTTCTCTGCCGAAAAAAAACTAATTTTAATAATTTTTGAACGTGACCATTCCAATAGCCGGATTACTTAAAAAAATTCCATCTGTGCAAGTGTATACATTTGAATGTAATTTTGTAATTTTTCTATCTAAAAACTTTACCACTTTATTGTTAGAAGTTTCAAAACTAAATTCGAAATTTTGAATATTTGACATTAACAATGTTCAAGCTTTGAAATCGAACAAATGATGAATTCTTACTTTCTAAATTAATATGGAAAAATTAAAATCGGACCACCTTGAAAGCATTTTGAAATTATTCATTTTTTAACGTTGCAGGTAACAAATTTCCCAAACTCCCGATTTTAACAACTATTATATTTTGTATGCTTCTAATTATAAATTATCTTTTATTCAAGTTTGAAATTTTTTGTTCTTTTAGACTTCAAATAAAAAATATTTGAAGTTCAGCTTGATTAATTATAATATTATTAGTTTCTTTTTACATAATTTTGTTTACTTTCGGGGTTTATTTAGGGTGGTTTCCTCATGCGCTAGAGGGATGAAACTTGTTTGGGGTGCTTTTGGCATTAAAATAGTGCTGCTATCATCAGCGCAAAAAAGTTCCGTTTTTTCAAAAAAGAAAAAAAATGCCTTGCGTTTTTCGAAAACATTGCGCACTTTAGATTCATCATTTTCACTGGAGTTTGTTCTAAGAATTCAAATGCGTTTTTCTCAAAAATACGTTTTTCGAAGTTTTTGACGTGATATCTTAAAAAGCACTGGAACGATGGAGCTCAAGTTTTGCACATATCTTCAGCAGATGTGTGGCTATATTTCGAACTAGAATGCAGAAAAAATGATAATTTATGTTTTTTAATAGGTCAAAAAACACAAAAGAATGCGTGAAAATTCGCAAAGAATGTTCAAATAAGCGCAATTTTTCGAATTTTTAATATTTTTTATCGCGTTTTTAGCTTTAGACATGTAAAAATATATAGAAAAACCTTCTGATCAAATACAATTATATTACCTTCTTTGATTTAATTTCGAAAATCGTTTTAAAAAAGGCTGGTCAAACTATAATACCCCCTTAATTCAAGTTCAAAATGCTCAAATGTTAACGTTTAATTATAAGATTGTTCAATTTTTGGTATGTCTTCTAATTCTTGAAAATTAAAATTATATATAATTTTTAAAGTTTCATTAGAAAATTATTGAATTTCTGATCCGAAATTACTTTCACAAGCTTTATCATTGAACTAACACAAAACTAACCAGCATATGTCCGATTTTTTTTAAATTAAAAAGTTTTCTATGTAGGAGAAGAATTGCGAACGAAGAGTACAAATATGGCATGGGATAATTCACTTAGATACCGGAGCTATACAATTATTATGCTAATACAGGAGAATAAAACTCGTCCGCGTCCCCATAAGTCCACGTGGTATACGAATATTAGAAATATACATAGGGAAGGCCTGTTTGGATTATTATTATTAAATGGAACCTCAAGGCTGCAGGGCCAATCGATATTTATCAAATTGAATTGCGAGGGTGTAAGAGCAAAGATGGGGGTTTCTTCTGGGCCAAACTTGGCTCATTCCCATGCTAATGCTACCCTTCCCCTAAAACTCTCTTCCTAGCTCAAGACTTATCTCTTCGGTCATAGATGTCCCTTTCCTTATTTCTTATATCTTATTTCTTATTCCTTATCCTGATTTCTTGTGAAACGATTCCCTTTTTTTACTGTTTTTTTGCCTTCTAGGGATCAGATAAAAAGGGAAAAACTTTTGGTTCTAAGTGCTTCAGAATTAAACTCGTGAATACTTGTTTTCAGTCGAGAATTTGTAAAGTCATTGAGTGAGATTAGGAATCTGATTGGCTAAAAATTAGATAAGTTTTATATTTATAGAAGTCATTACTGATTAATGTTTTGACTTTTTTGTTTCAGGTAAGTGTCACCTCTTTCTGACTTAAGGAGTCTGTAAGTATAAAAAGACATGAAAATAATGTTTTTTTTAGTATTTATTAAAATAAACTTTTAGTTCTTCATTTTGCAAAGCGTGAAAGGTTAAATTTGTCAAAATAGAACACCCGTAATCGTTAATTTTTAAGAGCTACACATTTTTATTATGTGTAATAGTATTTTGTAAAAGGCGACGAAACTTTTCGTTTGTGAAAGTGTCCGAATCGTAGCAAAAAATTGTAGTTTCTGGTAGATTTTTTATGTGTTTTTCTACCATTTTTATCATTTTTGAAAGAAAATGGAATTCGTTTGTGAAAGTGTCCGAATTGTAGCAAAAAATTCTAGTTTCTGGTAGTTTTTTATGTGTTTTTCTACCATTTTTATCATTTTTGAAAGAAAATGGAAAATTTTTTTGAGGAATTCTACCAGTTTTGCTATCGAAATCGGGCAATTTTACTCATGTAAAAGTTTTAATATTGCCAGCAGCTACATTTTAATATGTTTCTTAAGTTTTTTAAGTTTCTCAAGTTTTGTAACATTTTTCAGTAATCAAAATTAAAATTTTAGAACTTTTAACTTCAGATTGTTCTATTTTGAACGATTAAAATGTGAGATTGTTCAATTTCACCCACTTTCAAATTGAAGTTAAGCACTTTTGAAACCTCTGAAGAAAGTGGATTATACCGTTTATGAAATTGGAGTTTTTAATTTGGGGCAGCAATATCTATAGACATTGAGCCGTATGATCTAGATATTAATTTTTTAAATCCTGGATTGTAAAACTTAATATCTAATCTGGATTTTACGGCTGAAAATAATTTAAGAAGCAAAATAATATTACTGCTGATGTCGTTTCAAATAAAAAACATTATTTTTAATTAAAAAATTTTAAAACTTACAAGAAACATTTTTTTATGAATGATTTTTGCAGTTGAAATTTTTCTTACCATCGCTTCTCCAATTTTTGAAAAATAGACGAATTTCAATAAATGATAGCTTATTTTTTCAGGGTCAACATTCGCTAAAACTATTTTTTTTAACGAAAACATTCACTAAGCAAAAACTATATTTGAAGATTATTTACTTATTTTAAAAATTGGTAAGAAGCGACAGAAAGAAAAATTAAATTACAAAAAATATTGATAAAAGAATTATTATTTGTAACTTGTAAACTTTTTCCATAAAAATAATGTTTTTCCTTTCATAAAACATGACTGATAATATCATTTCAATACTAAAAATCGCAGCAAACTTTTTTATCCAAAGACCTGATTTTTAGCACGACAGCTACCTTAATTTTACAAGCTAGAAGTTGTAGTTTTTT
>CAKNWW010342629.1:0-11970 GCA_932074435.1 Andricus kollari
AATTAATGGATTTTTTCATTTCTATTTTCCTCACCATAGAATGATATCTAAATTAAAAATCATTCTGAAACCTTGACCTAGACTTTTCTTGAAATTTTGTTTGATTAGAAATTGAATTGATCTTGTTTATATTTGACACCAATCATTTTTCGACAGCTTTGTCGTTCAATTGACCTTTTCTCGAATTCAATACGATTCCTGCCGTACTAAAGATTATTTCGAAAACTAGCCAAAACAACTTGAATAGTGAAAATGAAAAATAGTTCCAAAAGCAATAAAATTTATTGACTTTCATAAAAAGAAACTTTCAAACTATATTTTGGGGGTAACTAAAATAGTAACGATTTTTGTAGTTACTGTTACTGAGCAAAATTTAACTAGTTACCAGTTCGTTAAGTATTCACAAAAGTAACTTCTTCACCACTAACATTACCAAAAAAGTAACTTTAGTTGCAGCAACTAGTTAAAAGAACCTACTTACTTCCGATCACTGAAATTTTGAAACGAACTGAAATTATTGAAAATTTGGTTTTTGAATCAACAAATGAGTTCTAAGGTGGGGTGAAGACATTTTGAGTTCGATTTATGGATCATTGCAGTAAACAATTGAAAAATAAATCAAAAATGTTTTCTATTATATGAGGATTCAATAAAACTCTTAAACCAGAAAATTGCGGAAGGACAAGAGTTTGTTTAGAGTATGTTTACGAGTTGAAGGTTCGTCCAATGTATGTACATAACTCGAGTTTCTCGCATCAACGTAAATCCCTCTGAAGTTATCCCGTAAAAGCAAATAACAGGAAGTCCACGCCCGGCTTTAAGGGTCGTGAAAAGGACAGGAAGGATCTCTCGTCGAAAGCCCGGACGGGCTTAAAAACATTCGAAAAAGAGTGGCAAAAAACTGCAAAGACGAGAAGATCCAGTGAAAAGGAGATATACCAACCTCCTACATCTCTGAGAGGTCCTTTTTATATTTAAATCAATACTTTCTCCTAAGGAGTCCACTTTTTCCCCTCGTCGATCGGAATTTACCGAGGTCACTTACACCATAGCTTTTTCTATGACCTTATCACCCACAGCCATGTTTTATCAATGCCACAACTAGCTTTCTCGAAACCCTAGAATTTTAGGGGAGATATACACATTTTGCGTGGAAAAAATATGTGGCGGTTTAATAGTTTAGACTGTGATAAATATGGATATGTGTATGATTTAACAATGAATGTGGAATAACCATAACATTTTCATGGTAGTGAAGCAACTTGAAATAATAATAGAAAGTAGATGGTTTTTTGTTTGTTAATTATTTTCCCGTCCAAGATGAAAAGATACGTAAGTGACTTTGCAGTTAAGGTATATCCTCTTATGCCTGACAGTGGAAAAGTCGATTTAACAATGTAACGAATGTATCTTTTTACTTTAGACTGCGGTATTCTTTTTTGACATTTCATGAAGATTAGAGATAACAAGTTGAAAACTAAAAAAAATGTTTTGTATACTGTGAAGAAAGTCAATTTTTGGATATAATAAATGCAAAACCAATTTTTTTTTAAACCATTAGTTTTCTTCTAAATTGAATTTTTTAGCCCTATGAGCTTTTATCTCAATAAATTAATATTCCAACAAATTATAAAAAAATCAATTTGTAGAATATTTCAAGATTCCAAGAAAATTACAAAATTTTCAGAAAATTCCAGAATTGCATTGTTTATTTGAAATGTAAGTTCGACATGTAATTGATTTTTTTTCAGATCTATCGCAAATTTTGCAGGCAGAAGGTTTACGATATCTATCGAGCTTTTTTGGAAAAACATCGGTTTAAAAAAACTTTTCAAGTAAAGATGAAGATCTTTGAATAATTCTGGAACATTCTAAAAATACCAGAATTTTCTATAAAAGAATAAACTGGAATATTGTTAATGTTTGTTTTTGTTACTTTGCTTTCTTAGAAGTTGTCATTGGATGCTGCTATAGTTGTTATTAAACACTGCTAAAAGTTTTTATTTCTGCAATCAAAAAATGTTGTTTTTTTTTGCTCTTACTAGCCTTGTAATTGACTATTGTAATAATTATTCGTTACGGTGTCTGGGTGTTGAGGACATGGTTTAATTCAAATGTAAATTCTAATTGTTATTAATCATTTTCTCGGACCTCTTGCAAGGTTTGCAAGCAAAAATTTTAACACATCTATTGAGCTATTTTTGAAGAAAATGGATTTTATATAGAAAATAAACGTTATAAATGAAGATAAGGATTTTTACAATAATTCTCCGAAATTTGGAAAAATCCCAAAATATGTTAATAGAGAATAAGCTAGAACATTGATAAGGTTTGTTTTTGTTACTTTCCGTTGATAAAGGTTGTTATTGGATGCTGCGACACTTATTATTAAACATTTCCAGAAGTTTTTATTTCCGTTCTTAAAAGTTGTTTTTTACTGTTCCTAAATTGGTAATTAGCTCCTTTTAAAAAGTAATGGATTATATATAAAAAAAAGCATTATAAATGAAGATCACGATTTTTACATTAATTGTGAAACATTCTAAAAAAATCCCAGAATATTCGATTGGAGAGTATTCTAGAGCACTGGTAAGACTTGTTTTTGCAACTTTCCGTTACAGGTTATTATTGGCTGCTGCGACAGTTGTTATTAAACATTGCTAGAAGTTTTTATTTCCGTTGAGAGAAGTTATTTTTGAACATAGTTAAGGGCATGGTTTATTTCAAATGTAAATTTAACTTGTTATTGAATATTTTGTCAGACCTCTCGCAAATTTTGCAAGCAAAAAGTTTGAAATGTCCATTGAGTTCTTTTTGAAAAATAATAGGTTTTTTTTAAGAGGTTATAAATCAACCTGAAGATCTTCACATCAATTTTGGAACATTCAGAATAATTCGAAAACATTGCAGAATAATCCAGAAAAGTCCAGAACATTCTATAAAATCCCAGAATATTCTAAAATTAGAGAATAAACTCGAACATTGGTAAGGTTTCTTTATGTTATTTTTTTTTTATTGTTTACTACTGCAGCTGTTGTTACACATTGCTAGATGTTTTTATTATTGGCAATTTTTAGGAATTATTTCCGTTTCTGCACGGTTGATTAACTGTTGCTAGGGGTTGATGGTTTCCGATGTTAGGGGTTAATATTGCCAATTGTTAATAAATATTGTTAGAGGCTATTATTTCCGTTGTTAAGTTATATCATTGCAGACGGCTTCAGAGAGTTGTTTCTACCAGTTTTTAGGGGTTTGTATTGACTGTTTTGCTAAAATTGCAAGGGGTTAGGGGTTGATATTTACATTTCTAGAAGTTGTTTTTAACTCTAGCCAAAGTTCTCACTTATTAATAACGATTAATTGTTGTTAATTGGTATTATTGTATATTTCTAGAGGTTGTTATTTCAATTTATAGAGTTGGTTATTGACCATTTTTAGGGGTTCTTATTCAACTTTGGGAAGGTATAATATTAGCCATTGGTAGGGGTTATTGTTTCACTCTAACTAAATTTGTTATTTCAAGATATTAGGGGTTGATACTAATCATTGCTAGGGGTAGCTGATTCTGGTTGTCAGGATTTGTTATTGTCAATTTTTTAGGGTGGTTATTAGCCGTTTTTAGGCATTGCTATAAACCATTTTTGAGTTTTTTGTTTTCTGTTACTAGGGTTATTATTGTCTGTTTTCAAGAGATTATATCAATCATTGCTAGAGGTTGTTATTTCCATTGATAGAGATTGTACTTTCCGTTTATAGGGGTTGTTATTGTCCAATGATGGGTTATTAAGGGATGCTACTAACCATTGCTAAGGGTAGCTGTTTTATGTTTCTAGTGTTTGTTATTGGCTGTTTTCCAAAAATTGTATCAACCATTGTTATGGGTTTTTTATTTCTGTTGTTAGGGAGTGTTATCAAACTTTGAATAGATTTAATACTAACCATTGCTAGGAGTTGTAGTTAACTATACCTCAATTTGTTATTATCAATTATTAAGGGTTTCTACTAACTATTGCTATAGGTAGCTAGTTTTTGTTGCTAGTGTTTCTTATTATCCACTGCTATGTGTTGTTACGGGCTGTTTTCAAGGATTGCTACTAACCTTTTTGGAATTTGTTTATTTTACGTTACTAGGGTTTTTATTAAATGTTTTCAAGAAAAATACTAACCATTTATAGGGATTGTTCTTTCGGTTGATAACGGTTCTTATTTACACTATTAGAAGTTGCTATTAAACTTTAAAAAGGTTTAATAATAGCTATCAACCGGGGTTGTTGTTTCACTCTGGATAAATTTGTTATTCCTTATCATGAAGGGCTGCCACTAACTATTGCTAAGGGTAATAGTTTTTTTATTGAGAGGTATTGTTGTTATTGTCCATGGCTTAGGGTGGGTTTTAATAGCCTTTTTCACTAACTGTTATTAATTGTTTTAGAGTTTATTTTGCATTGTTAGGGTTGTTATTAACTGTTTTCATGAAATGATAGCAACCATCGTTAAGGGGTTTATTTTAAATTGATAGGTATTATTCTAAAACTTTTGAAAGTTTTAATATTAACCATTGTTAGGGGTTGTTGTTTTCCCTAGCGCAATCAAGACCATGTTTTATCATTTAGTCAATTTTAACGTCTTCTTACGCAAACTGTCAACTTGAAGTTTTATGATTATTTCACATCAAGCTTCTTGTTCTTTCTTTTATTTTTCGTTACGTTAAAGGTATTGTATTCGACTACTCCTTATTCTTTCCTTATCCATTCTGTTTGACACTTATTTTTTGTTCATACAACATAGTTTATAATATCTTATATTTTATCAATAGGCTATGTGATCAATGAATCAGTCCGATTCCGAAGCGTCATACAAATCTTTAATAAAATGGTCTTGATGAAGTTATTAAGGGCTGCTATTAAATAGTGCTACGGTTATTTTCCGTTACCAGGAATGTTATTGACTGTTTTCAAGAGATGGTATCAATCGTTCTTATGGGTTGCTATTTCCTTTGTTAGATGTTGTTATTAGCTGTTGCTGATTTTTATTGATCGTTACTAGAGGCTGTTATGACCCCTGATTGGGATCTTCACCATTATTTTAATTTGTGGTTGAGAATACTATGGAGTTTTACTAAACATTTCGAGACCCTAGAACCACAGGGCTGTAAAATTTGATACTTTGTGCATGTAGACATTTACTGATAATAATCATTAGAACACTGTAACAAGATTTAACTTTATGATTGCTAAAACTTCAGAGTAATACATTTTTTAATTTGAGATAGAACTTTGTGGTTCAAAAATATGAAAAATTGCATGCATATTGAACCTTGAAGCTCTATAAGATCAGTATAAAGTTGGTTTCATCTTCAATTGTCTTGTTTTAAAAATAAATTTAAATGTTTACAACGTTGCTACACATTAATCTTACATCATTTTGATGTAGCAAGCCGTCTTGAATTTTTTACTGATTGTCATCTTTTTCTATTTACATAATTGTAATCTGGCAATGTAGCACTTACAGATAGGACCTTGTGGTTTCACCAATTTTTCATGTGCTTTCACCTATTTAGACAATGCATGTATAAGGTGTCATTAACTCATTTTGGCAAAAAAATAAGATATAGCACCCTATGGGTTTAGGGTCACGATTTTTGGCACCTTCTTAATTTTTGCATTTTTTTTTTGCTCGATGAATTTTCTTTATGAGAGAAAACGACTTTTTAGCGTTAATGACGAGCAAGTGTAGAATCCAACGACCAACGTGTGCTATTTGGTGCCTCGCGTGGAATAATAATCGTGAATTTGCACACATGGTCGACTTCACGTACAACTTGTGTAATCGCGTTTTGAAATATATGTATTTTCCAGGGCGCACTCTTTTGCAAGCCGATGCCAGATAGCCAGCTAGCTTGTGAACAGTGTTAGGGGACGTAATTTTGGTCCGTGACGGGTACCAATTAAAGTAATGAACTGGCGAATTGTGCCGCCGAATGTCAGGCATAACGATTCCACGTTGTTCCGTGCTACCATATCGCGCGACACGGAGTATTTATTAACGCTAAACTGAATGTTCTACAATTTCAAAAATCCACTTCATTGGAGCGTCCAATGCATCCGCGAAGCAGCAAATAATTACCGGAAAATCGTACCACTTAATTGCTGTTTTGTCATCGGTGAACAAAATTTCGGCGCAGCTGCAGGGCTTTTTTAGTACTCAATTCTAAATATATTTTAGTATTATATAGTATGGAAATTTTATTCGAAAAGCAGGATTTTTTGTTCAGTTGGCGATCACAGTCAGTCGGATATTCCCATTTTCCCTATTTTTACCCTATCGAAAGAAAAAAGATGAAAATATTGTCGACGATTTTCGTATTAAAAAAAAACATACCATCAATGTTCCCAATTTTCAAAAATTGTAGGTTATATTAGTGTTTTGCACTGGAAGTTGGTATTTTTAATGAAAAAGTATTAGATTTCAAAATTCAATTTATTGAGCAATATACGTTTTTCGGTTTTTAGCGGGTTTTAACGAAAATTCACGTATCTGAATACAAATAATTACATTTGAAAGGTTCCTGATTTTTCGACAATTTTTTGTTAGGTTAGGTTTGGCATTTCACACCAAAAAATGGCATTTTAATATAAAAATAATTTTAGTTCGAACAACATTTGCAATGATTGAACAATTTTAGGTTATATTCACGTTTTTCACCGGTTGTCGATTATTTTAAACAAAAATTATTAGGGCTTAAATAAGATTTATCAGTGTTGGAAAATTTTAGGTTATGTTTTTACATCGGCAGTTGGTATTTTCAAACAAAAATCATTATAATTTGAACAACATTGAGAATCTTCTAACAGTTTCGATTTGTCCAGTGTTTTTCGTAAAAAATTATGTTATTAAAAATATTAACAATTTTAGGTTATGTTGGGGTTCTGAATTAGAAATCGGTGTTTTGATTAAATACACATTAGATTTCAAAGAAGATAAACAAATTTTGTACAGTCTTAGGTTAAGATAGCGTTTTTCAGTGAAAATATCCGTATAGATTTCAAAGCAGATTTAGAATTTTTGATGGGTTTGGGGTTATGTTAACGTTTTTCGCCAGTAATCAGGTTTTTGAAACAAAAATAAATTAATTCAGAATATGCTTTACAATTGGGAGCAATTTTTTGTTATGTTATGTTCGTGTTTTTCCTTGAAAATTGGTATTTTTAATTTAAAAAATCACCAGATTTTTCAGAATATCATTGTTCTTTAGATTAAAAAATCATTGGATTTTAAAGATGGTTAATAATTTTTCAATAATTTTAGGTTGCGTTGGCGTTTTACATAAAAACTTGGCATTTTCAAACAAAGATAATTATGATTTGAACTAGATGAAAAAATTTTGAACACTTTTGAGTGTTGTTATTCCTAGGAAATAATGGTATTTTTAGTTTTTTAAAATCATAGTCCCAACATTTGAAAGAAGATTCACAACTTTTTTGAACAATTTTAGGTTATGTTGCAGTTTTGCACCGGAAATCGGTATTTTTAGTATACACAATGATTAGATTTTAAAGAAGATTACATTTGTGTACCATTTTGGGCTATGCTAGCGGTTTTCCCCCAGGAATATCGATATAGATTTCAAAGAAGATTTAGACTTTTTTTATTAATTCAAGGTTATGTTAACGTTCTTCACAAAAAATCGGTTATTATAAATGAAAATCAATATATTTAAAATATGATTAACGATTAGGAATCACTTGTTATTATGTGTTGCCCTTATGTTTACTCGGAAATTGATATTCTTAATGTTAAAAATCATAAGATTTTTAAGATTATCAATAACCTTCAGATTATTATTAACTCATCAAATTATCAATTTTTGTACTATTATTATTTATTCTGTGCGTTTTTCTCGTTTAAAATTGCTATTCTTAATGAAAGCATTAGATTTCAAAGAATATTTACCATATTTGAGCAGTGCTAGAGTATGTTAGTGTTCTTGACCGAAAATCAGTTATTTTGAACGCAAATAATTTGACTCCAAACCTTAAACTTATAATTTTAAAGATAAAATATCAATTTTCACCAATTATCAAAAATTGTGCCCTTGCTCTTTTTTCCTACTATATAAAATAAAAAAATTATTATTATTAAATTCATGCTCTAACTTAAAAATGCCGTGAGAAACAAAATAATAATCGCTCGCGTAGCGCGAGTTTGTTTTCTAGTTTAATATAATTGGTGGTGTCTTATAATAGAGTTGCATTTATTGATTTTTGTTCATTACGTCAATATTTTAAACAGAACAAAAATTTCCCCCTTAAAAAAACCCCTTTTTCGAAAAAAAATTCTCCTATTTTCCCTAAAATTGAACTGCTTAACTACTGTGATCCCCGTGAAATACCTATCAAAGCTTAAGAAATAAAAAATACAAAAATATTATTATTTAAATTAAAATGTTCTATTATCTGTCTATAAATATTTTTGAGAACTGGTTTAGAAATGTTGGTAGATTTTGTATATGAGACTACTAGAAAATTGTATAACATTCTAAATAAAAAACTCTAGCTTTCTCCAAACTTTAAATTTTTTAAATATCTAACTGAGAAATTGTACTTTAATATAAAAATTTCGCAAATTTCTAAGTATTAATTGCCTTATTTCAATGAAACCGATTTTTTGAATTGATAAATACGTATTTAAATATATAGAAAAGGTTTCTTTGAGTGAAAGAAATATTTTTTCCAGCTAAATAATTATTTATCGGATTGAGAATAATATTTATCCAATGCTGAAAGTTGACACGATAATTGCAAGTTAATAATTCTATACATTAAAAAAATATTTCAAAAAATTAAATATTGATCTATTTCATTGGACGAAATCTTCGTTTCAATAAACAATTTGTAATTAATAAACTGGCACAAATATTTGTTTAAGCAAAGGAAATACGTTTTAGAAATAAATTTATTTGCATTTTGTTGAAATAATTATTTCTTAATTTGAAATTTTTCACCGTAAATTTTCACCATAGTTATATATCACGAGATGTGATGATCTAAGTATGTCATCTGATACATGCTACGATGCTTTTTCTGTTCACAGCATCAGCACCTGCTGTGCTTGAAAAATTTGAGAATTTTTCATTGTTGCTTACAAAGTGAAAATAAAAATAAATATTACTATCAAACTAATGTTACCTTGAAGTAATAATAATAATTATTATTATTAAATTAAACTTCTTTATAAATGCTACATTTAAATTTTTGTATTTCAACTATTCAAACTTTTTAAATCATGGTGGTATTTTTCAATTGAATATTTCTTTAATTTTAGGCTGCGTTTAGTTTTATAAATTACGTTTTTTTAATAATTCTTTTTTTTAATCACGGATTTGATTATTTGAATGAATTAATATTTTTTCCGCATTATTACTTTCTTATTCTGAGCAATATATCGTGTCTTAGTATCACATAAATATTTACTCATAATAAAAACACATTTCTTTGCTTTTATGAAATATTTGATAATACTTAGGGTACGCTTCTTTCAACCAAGGAATTACATCTTCCAAAAAAGAAAAATTTTGCTTCAGCCGATAGATTTCAATTTGTCGAAAAGAAATATTTTCTTCATTTCAAATCACATTTTACTATAACAACTACCTAATTTCTAAACACAAATCTCTTATTTCGTCCAACCAATAACAAAGTTCCTACATTCAGTTAATATTTAACTAACTGGAATAAATAATTATTTAAAACAAAGATTTTATTATTTTGATTTAAATAAAAGCGTTTCTTTGTAGTAAAGAAATGTTTTACATTACGAACTCAGTACGATAATTTCTATGAATCAAGTAAACTTTCTTTGATTCAAGATTTTTTCTCAGTGTAGTTCCGTTTAACAAGTACACTGTTAAAAATGTTTGCAATTTTAATATAGATTTACTATACATTTGTATTGTAAATCTAAAAACTCGGTCTATGAAATATCAATTAAGAGACTGCATAGTAAATTTCATATACATGTATATTGATCAAATTTTAGAAAAGTCAGGTAATTTCACTTTCAATAAATTAAAAATAATTAAGGCAGTAATTTTAAAATCTAAATGATAAAGTATAATATTTTTTTCTAGTTAAATATAAATCATACTGGGTTTTAAGTGGAAAAGTTCAATTAAGCGAATTATTAAGACACCTAACCTAAAAAAATCGGTACTCATGTTAAAATTTTGACATTTACAGTGAATTTTGAAGAAAATTCCACCCGTACGTTGCACTTTGATTATAAATAAGAATTTAATCGATGAATGTTAGTTTATTACTTTTGTTTTAAATATTTGACCAGATTTGGGTGCATCAAAGAACTTTCAACTTTCACGCACTGCGTTTTACTATACATGTATATTAATTCTACAAGATGATGGTATATTAAATTGACAACACGTATATGCATATTGCTTCCAATACAATTATAGTAAAATCGCTATAGAAATTTCTAACAGTGTAATGTACCCAACACTGAAACTAATCACTTAAAAAATTAATATCTATCTACATATTGTATCGAATTTCGTTCTAATCAATAATTTCAATTATTATTTGACTAGGATTGCCTCATCCATTAATTTGGCTAATTAAAATAGATTTACGCGATACCTCAGCTGGGAAGGTAATTTATCTTGAGCTTATCTCATAGTATCCAAGTTCTTGCGGTTTCCTCGATCCATAAATTAATTCTGATCGCTGTTTCCTTTTACAGATAATGGGCAAATGGTATGTTGTCGAAATTCTGGAACATCTACAGAAACAGAGCCCTCTCCAGAATGATTATCGGATTGTGGTAACCAATCACTGCCCAATCGTTAGGTTACAATCACCAGAGCCAGGATCTCTAAAGCTATTCTGGAGTGAGGAAGCTGGCGACATTGAATACTATTTTCAAGTGCAAAATCACAGAAAAGGAGCTTGGTACACAAACACACGACAAAATGGTAAGTTTATTTATTTTTTTGTCCCCTAGGGGTCATCCATAAACTGCATTACCTATATTGGAATATTTGTACACCCCCCCCCCCCCAACCCTCGTTGTCAACTGTACTTTTTCCACCCCCACCCACCTCCCCAAAGTAACAAAACCGTTGGATATTCACAGATTTTACGTTAATTCTGCGATTTTTTGCGTTTCTTATGAGTTGTTCTATAGCGTACAGAATTTTCGACCACAAAGAAGACTTTTTAAAAAAGTTGAATTTTTAACCAAGTTTAATTGGCTTTTGAATAAAAAAGATGAATTCTCAACGAAAGGTTTGGTATTTCATATATCATGCATGAATGTATGAATCTTCAATTTTAAAGGACTAATTTTCAATAAGACAGTTAAATTTTTGACTGAAAAAGATGGTTTAATAAAACAGTTGAATTTTAAACATACAAAGATAAATTTTCACCAAGAATGTAATTTTTAACCAAGAGAGATGAATTTTCAACGAAAAATGGAATTATCACATTTTCAGTTTAAAAAATTAATTTTCAACAACAATAAATAAAAAATTTCGATTGATTCAATTCGATTAAAAAACACGAATTTTTAAGAAAATATGTGAATCCTCAAGCAAAATGATAAATTTTCAAAAAAGAAGATTAATTTTTCAAATAAAAAGTCCAATATTTAACTAAATAGTTTAATTTTCTACCAGAATTGTTGAAATTTGTACGCAAATAGTTGAATTAAAAAAACGTTTTTAACTAAAAATGGAATTAATACATTTTCATTTTAAAAAATTAATTAAAAAAAAAGAATAGTAATTTTCTACCAGTTGAAGAGAACTAAAAAAAACAATTTTCAATAAAATAATTAAATCCATAGCCAATAAGATGAGTTTTTAAAACAAAGATTAATTTTCTGCAAAAAAAAACAACAATTTTCGATAAAATACATTAATTTTACACAAAAAAGTTTAATTCTTTCCCCGAC
>CAKNWW010342632.1:0-13863 GCA_932074435.1 Andricus kollari
AAAGCCAGATTGTTTTGCCATCAATAGGCGCATTTGACGACCACGAAAATAGCAATCCTTTAGGTAGCCACAAAGATGTTTTCAAATGTGGTGCGTTATACTTGAGTTATCCCGTACTTATTTCAGATTTACAGTAAAATTAGTAAATATTTTTCTCATTTTACTTTTCAATACCAAAAATCGCCCGGAATTAAAAAATAATTGTTTTGACGAAAGCGATTGAAGAACTTGAATATCTTCAACATAATAGTATATCTGTAACGGTTTACAATGAGAAGAAACAGTTACATTTCGTATTGATCCTCATTTCGGGTGACAATCTTTGACTGCATTCGGTTCTTGGATTGGTCGAAAGTTTTTCATCTTTATTTTGTCGGTTCTATTTAACTGAACACAAAAATCTAAAATAATTCTTCATACAGAATTTTTAAATACAGTAATATGATTTTCTAAATTTAGAATAAAAACGCAAGATAGAGAAAAGCGTCAAGACACGTATAAATATTTTTTTTATTGACAAATTTTAAATGTCTTAGTTATCTTGTTAGAAGTGACGCAACCTGTTTACTAGTTTCACAATATGGTCTTCTCATTGTTTCAATAAAGATGAAAAATTTACACAATGACGTTTGTTTACTAAAATTTTTCATCTGTCACTGTTTCCGTATCTGTAATCTTCTATTAATTTACTATAAAAACAGAAAAGTTAAAAAATAACCAAAGTAACAACTGTTTTTCTGGAAATCAGAAATTTTAGTGTGCTTTCAAAAAAATGCTGGATACAAAAAAAAAGATTAAAATTGAAACTGAAATATACCAATTGGGTGAAAAAAAGTATTTTCAAAAACAAAATCTGTTATTTTGTTAACAATTGGAAGGTTAACTTCAATGGCTCGTAATATCAAATGAAATCGTTTAATAATTTCAAATACGACTAATTGCAAATTGAAAGCACTCTATGTAAATAATATTAAGTTTAAGATCTTTTAAATTAGGTAGTATTTCAAAACAAAATATTCAAAATGATATAATCTAGGAATTGTAAGTGCTTGAAATTGAACATTTTTAAATACATTTTAAATACTTCCTTAACATTTCTTTTATATTATAAGAAAGTAAAAGGTGTTAGTAATAATTTGTTCTTAAACAAATATTTCAAAGAATTAAGCAATTTGTTTGCATTTTTATACACGTCATGTAATCCATAAGATCTATTGTAATATTTAATAATTCAGAAGGTGCAAATAAGGACTAGTAAATACGGAAAATATTGAGATATGACGATAATTCCTCCCACTCTATTAATTTTAAAGAATAAATAAAGCGTTTTTATCGAGCAAAGGTAGTAAAAGTATATATAGCAGCCATTTATGGAGTTCATACACACAATATTTTTCAAGAATCATATTTCAGTCTATTGAAAAAATGGAGATTATAACTGGGACTCTATTCCTCACTTTTGTCAGTTTTCTTCATTTTGCACGTAAGTATAAATAATATAATAATTAATATTAATAGCGAATAATAGATATGTGTCATCAAACATATGTTTACTTTTTTAAAAGCGGTGTTGGGCCAAAATTCAATTAAATGTCTGAAAGTTGAAGTACTTTCATTAAAAAAAATTATATTTTTAGTATTCATAATTTTAGTTTAAAATTCACTTTTCCGGTTGAAAAATAACTCTTTCTCACGTGAAAATTTACCCGGGAACTGACTGTGAGTTTACTCCCGGGAATCGCATTTTTGTTTCTTGCTAAAAATTTGTTTTTTGAAATCGAAATTAAAATGCTTCATTTTTGTGGGTAATTTATATAATTGAATTGAAAATTCAAGTAATTCATCAATTTTCTCGATTTTTTTTTGTTTGAAATTTATTTTTTAAACTTAAAATTAAACTTTTCTCATCAGTTTCGACCACTTATTGTATGAATTTAAATAATTTT
This sequence comes from Andricus kollari, assembly GCA_932074435.1. Taxonomy (NCBI): domain Eukaryota; kingdom Metazoa; phylum Arthropoda; class Insecta; order Hymenoptera; family Cynipidae; genus Andricus; species Andricus kollari. The sequence continues at coordinate 1,947 of CAKNWW010342632.1, forward strand.
TTGGTGTCAATGGTCCAAGTAATAAAAAACATGGAGAATTTAGTTAAAAATTATTTCAAAAAGTTCACATTAGTCATATAAATAACAAATAGTGTTTAAAAAAAAAGAAACAACATGAAAGCATTTAAAAGTATGAGTAAAAAGTGAATAAACACATCATCATAATGGTCTTAAAATATAACATGTAAACCAAAAATATATTTTTAAACAAAATTATTGCCTGAACATCATATGAAAAATTGGCGATTGAAAGACAAAATATCTTTGTGTATCAAAGTTTTAATATAACCTCCTCCATCAGAACAATGGGATTCATTCTCAAAATGGAAAATTGTTTGTAAACAATAAACTGGAGATATACATTTTTTATGTATCAATGTTATTAAATTAGACATTGATATCACTGTAAAAAATAAATAAAAAACAAAAATAATGTGGGAAAAGAAAAAAAAAGAACATAATTAAAGGTTACGGTAACGAAACGAATTGCAATTAAATTTGAGCAAACCAAAAACTTGCCAAAGATTATTATAAGAACAACGTTGTTGTGATTTTGGAGTGAACCAAAAGTTTCACATAAATTTAAGTTTTACATTTTTGTGAAGTTTGTGGAAAAATGATTACGAGAAGCAAACAGTGTTTGCAAAATAGAGTCTTTCAACTATCAAATTTCAACAAGTGTTTTCAAAGCCATCCATAAAGCAGTGCTCCCAATTCAGCTCCCTAACTGCATTGCGCATGCGTTGCATCGGCAGTCTCATTAGCCGTAAATGGCGCGCTTTTTTGAAACTACTAGATGTGTAAATCAATTTTTTATAATAAATCATCATTGTTGAAATAATCACAATTATTTTTCATATCTCAAAATAGTCTTTTAGCGTGCAAGGTGAAATAATTATTTGATTGTACTCTTTACAAATAAATTTTAGATTTTAAAATCAAAGGAAGGAACACCTGTTTGCAGTATTGTAAATTTCAAATCATTCATAATATTTGGTGTACTTTATGATTATTGTATATTGTGAAAAATTGATTTGCATATTCAATTATTTCAAAAAAGCGCGCGATCAACATCTAATGAGGCTGCTGGTGCGACGCATGCGCAGTGCGGCTTCGGAGCCAAATTGGGAGCACTGCCATAAAAAGTCAGGTAAGTACGTTCATAAAGTCAATGGATATGAAACATAAACGAAGAACTAGGCGCCAAATTTGAAATCAATAACAAATATTAAAAATGTAACAGTGAAATAAAGTTTGTTTTTACATAATAGAATATAGAAATCCGGTAGTTTGGAGTTGTCATATCTGAGATAAGCACATTTTCTTTCCTAATTAATGTAAAAACATTCAAGAGTACGGCGTTTTTACACATTTTTTTCCGAAGCTAATATTTTTGGATGTTGAAAGTCAAAGTCATGACCTGTTTCCATTCTGTGTCTTTCAATTGCCGTGATATTATCTCCATTAGAATTATGACGTTGATGTTTTTTAATTCTATAGTGTAATGGTCTACTAGTGTGCCCAATATAACGACAGTCACAGTATAAACAGTTGAAACAGTAAACAATATTTCTTTTGTGAAAAATATCTAATACCGTAATACCAGATATATATGGAATAACCGTGATGGTTTTGGAAAGTGGAGAGTTGTCGTAATAGTTGGATGTTTATTTTCTAAATTGTAGAGCAGATAATTTAACGGCCATATCAATAAGTCCAAAAATCATCCCTTTAGTGTGAAGTTAACTTCCTTTTCAAACATAAATTTGAGATTAGAATCGTAGCTATTGAAAATTGTTAGAACTTCTTGTAGTTTATGTTCAGAAATGATCATGAAAAGATCATCAAAATACGTTTTGTAAAAAGGTATGTTGAAACTGAGTGAAGATAAACAACTAATTCAGGTGCTTCCATTACAACATAAGTAATTGCTGGTGATAAAGAAGAACCCATAGCTAATCCGTCTATTTGTTTGTACTTTTTATTATTAAATTTAAAAAAGTTGATTAAAGGCAAAATTCTATTGCATTCGAAAATTCATCGCTGGGAATTAGAGTGCTAGAAGCAATTACGTCCCATTTATTTTTAATACTTTGTAAAGGTAAATTAGTAGGGATATTAGGAAATAAGTTGACAACCTCCAAAGAAACCAGAATGTGATGTTTTAGCATTTTAAAGATTTTAAGAGCATTGACAAAATCCCACCTGTCTTTCACATGATACTGTAATTTACCTGTTATTAATCTGTTATTCATCTTGGCAGTGGGACTGTTTATGGCAGAAACTATTAACCTTAAAGGGTTCCTCTCTTTATGTATTTTTGAAAGTCCATATGCCCTATGGATTAAGGTAGAATTTGCTTTTAACTGTTCAGCTTCAATTGGTGATGTATAAGCATTATGATCCCATCTATTGATGATAATGTTATTAGATTTTTCTATAGTGGAAGTATATTCAAATTTAATTTCCTTAAATTTAGCTTTGTCTGCTAATAAGTATAACATTTGTTTATTATATTGCAACCTATGAATTGCAACAGTTACATTGCCCTTATCTGCTATGAGGAAAATTATATTAGGGTTATATTCAACGAATTGTGTTGCTGGAGAAAAATCTAAGTTGTCTTGAAATTTTTGTTTGTTAAGAATAGGTGAAATAAGAAAATTAAAAATAGTTTGAAAAAATTAGACTCTTAGTTCATTTTGTACATCAAGGGAAAAATTCAAAATGCCAAATTCAATTGAGGCTATAAAATCTTGTGAAGGAACATGTTTTTTGTTGGAAGAATTTAAAAAGAATGATACAATTCCTAATGCCTAATGATACAATTCTAACAACATCTTGAGGAATTATTGTATTAGTTAAATTCTTAAAAGTTACGTTTTAGTCAGGAGTCTCCTGAAATAATTTTATTTTCTCTGATAAGATTGTAGATAAATATTTGAAATATTCAATAGTGGTTTAATCAATCTCTTGCCTTTTAGAACATATTCCTCGAAAAAATATTTATTATCAATCATAGCATTTTTATACTCTATTTTACTTAATATTCTAATGATTATAAAGTAATGTAAAAATTGAAACCTTGGCAGAGATAACGTTCGATCAACTAAAAAAAAATTTTCATCCAAGGATTTTCTGTTAGCGATAGTTGTATGTATATTGCACATGTGTGTATTATAGCAGAAATTATATTAAGAATTGCTTGCGCAATGTCTGAAGAAACAGATTCCTGTGGATCCAACGTTATCTTTGTCGAGGCTTTAATTATTATTTACTCATGATGACAATGTTTCTTTTCTGATTTGGAATTCAAACTAAATCTAAAGCATCGAGAAGACAATTTTATATGACTATAAATAAGCGGTACTAAAAATTTCTGACGACTTTGAAACACCAAAATTTTATCTGAAATAAAGCTAGACATTAAAAAAAAAACTTCAACTCGTGCCATGATATATAGAAAACTTAAAATTTACAAGACGCTATCTTTAAAATCTTATCTTTCCGCAACCTATTATGACGTGAATAAGTCGTTCAACCTCCTTTCCAACGACTCGACCCTGTTGCCCTCACTAAATTTCAATAGCGATTTTCTCAGAGATTATCAATCTGGGAGGAAAAGTGTGCAGAATCAAAAATGTATATTTTTATTGGATCTACAACTTTTCTCTAAAACTTTTCCGAAATTTTATCTGCTTACCGAGATAAATCCGAAAAACCATAATTTTGTATCGGTTTTACATGGTTATCAATATGAAAATAAAATTTGCGGGTATTTTCACGATCATTTTTGTAATCAGCGCGTCAAAGTACATAAATATACGCTCCTTTAAATTAATTATAGGCATGCGCATTTGGGAAGTTTATCCAAAATCTTATGTATGATTAGCGAATGTTGTATATGATGTCCAAAAGTTTCTTTAACTGAAGCCTAGGCAGAGATAAAACGTTGCATAAAAAAAAACACTTTTATTGTAAAACTATATGTTCATAGTATATGTTAAGAGATTCTTGATTAAGGATTTTCTATTCTACGTCGTAGTATATATCATAGAACAAATTATACCACATAACAACTTATTTCATTATCTACTCTCAGTTTGAATGATGATTTCAGAAAAATATATTTTTGTTGATCCAACTTTATCTCCATCGAGTCTTCAATTGTAGTGAGAATATTCCAGTAAATTAAATATTAATGAAACTTTTTTTTATTTACTTGCAATTCTTTAAATTAGCTTCTTATTTTTCTCCATAACGAAATATTACTTCACTAGAGTGTAATAATCTGACAGAATACTGTTAATATTTTTTTAATATTCAAAAAACATTTTAAAAATACGTTTAAGATATTTTCAGTTCAACTATTCATCAACCTAGAATTCAATGCGGCTATTTGAATTTGATTCGAATTTTCTACTAGATTAAATAACCTTTTCTATAACTCACACGTCGTTACTTCTTTCTCTAGTGTTTTTAAGGTAATAACAGCAAACAGATTATCAACATAATGTAGAGAATAGTGTATGTTTGCTATAATATTAGCGTTGTCATTATGTAATAAATGAAATGAAGAAAAGTCTTAAAAAAAAGGAATTATAGAAAATTCGAAACAAGATGAACCTTCGAGGAAAATACTTCGTTCAACGTTAAATGAGTTGATTGGCAGTCTCTTTGTTTTCTCTGTGGCTTTTCAAAAAAAGGGGAACTCAGTTCTTCAACGCGTATCACCTGGGCAAGATGTAAAAACGAAATTTTTACAATTTACAATAAGAAAAAACGACGTAGAGGTACAAAATCATTTGGCGCTTTGTGGTGAGTTTAACTTATCATAAGTAGGAGCTGGTTATCATAAAACCCCGTGTTACAGTAATTACATATACGTAACAAAAAGAAGTGTTAAATATAGAAACTGAAAATTTACTGGAACAAGCTACAAAATCTGAGATTGTGAAACCAAATTTAATTGCGATTTGGGTGTCGGATTATGATATTCCCTTTCAACTTACAATTATCTTCATCATGGCTTATAAGCAAGGACTCATTTTCGCGCGCAACAGATATCCCCGACAATGACATAAGTAATCAAAAACGCATGCTTACTTTGTCAGAATATATAATTTTTGCTTGGAATGATACGAAATCAAATCGTTTTCCTCCATTTCATTTTGGTTTAACTCTTCAATTGCACAATAAATTTGGAAGTAAATTTTTAATTGATACGTTAAATGCATATGGATTTTGTGCAACCTATGATGATTTACGAAGATTTCTTACTGCCTTAGCAAAGATACAAATATCAAAATATAATAAGGTTCATGTACCACCTAAAATAATAAATATAACCGCTGGTGGAGCTTTGATTCAGAAAGGGGCTGATAACGTCGATATTTGTACGGAATCAATCAACGGTAAAGACACTTATCATGCTATGGCATGTGTCATATTTCAATCTCAGGATATACATGTTAAAATAAAAATGAATTCAGTAAAACGACAACTAAACAAATCTTTAGGAATCAGTAATATTCCCTTTTAAAAACAGGTTTTATTATAAAAAACCACATAAAAAACCAGAAACACCACAATTCCTTGGAGCTGCCACTGAAATTCAAACCATTTTACGAAACTGTCATGGAGTCTTAAGAAATTCTGATATTGCTTGGATGGTACTACGATCGTTTTCTCGTGGACTTTTAAATGACGATACCAACTCAAAGCAACTGTTTCCAAGTTAGGTAGGCGTTAATATAGGTTTTAGCAAAACAAAAAATACTTAAATAGTTGTTCGATACGTTCCTGCAATACACGCGAAACCGAGTGATTTAAATACTGTATATACAACATTAAAAAAGGTCAAGAACTTGCTAAGGAATGTGGACAATCATTTTATGTACAAACATTTGATCAACAGCTCTATGCACTTGCTCAGCTCATTAAATTTAATATTCCTCTAGTAATGGAAGACTATGTTGTTCGTTTAGGTAGTTTCCATATGGCTTGTACGTTTATTGCGTGTATTGGCAAGATTTGGTGTGATGCCGGCCTTCGAGATATGTCAGCAGACTAGGGAGTGTATGCTGGTAAAACAGTAGATAGCATGTAAAAGGCAAGCATTTTTACCGGGCTATTCGTGGGCTGACTTTGTGTTACAAAGTTTTAACAACTCTACTGCTACAAAATTACACTAGTTGGATGAAGAAAAATAACAAACGTCCTGATAATTTTATCGACAGTCTCATCACCCAAATTGAGAATTTTCAGCAAAAATATTTACAAGGTCATCGAAATAAAGAAGCATTTGTGAAGTTTGTCGAGATAATCGATAGTGTTATGACTCCAACATTATCTGAACTCATAAAAATGGGACAAAAAGATTCTCCAATATTTGAATTTTGGATAGAATATTTGAAAAGTATCCAAATACTCTTAGATTTTATTCGAGCTGAACGAGACTTTGATTGGTATTTGCATTTGATAACTCATATACCAATGTTACCCTTTTTTCACCTGCAATAGGCCAAACTATTCCCGTTCAGGAAGTTTATACGTTTTAGATATGCTTATGAAATTACCAGAAGAAGTAAAAAAAGAATTTGAAGTTCAAAATTTTGCCACTAACTTTACACCTGGAGCTTTTAAAGGAATATTTTCCGATATGGCCACAGAAATTATATTTATCAAAAATACGAAAGCTGCAGATGCCGGTGTTTCAGGTCTTAATAGGAAACCTGCTGCTATACTGAGGTGGACGCTAACTCAAAACATTGTTGAAGAATATGCATCTGAAATGCATAATCGAAATGATATTCAAGATACCAATAGTGCTTGTGATAATTATGTTCACGAAGGGGAAAAGCAGTCGTTATTCCACAGAGATGAAGAAAATGCTTTAAAAATGTTAAACTATGTCAATTGTCACATGCCTGATGCCTTTTCTTTGGAAAAGTATGCACCACATTTAATCAACATAAGCACTGAAGCTTTTTTCTTACCTGAAATATCCAATAGTCTATTAGGTGCCATAAGTGTTGGTAAAGACAAAATGTTAGAATTTCTAAAAATACTAGAAAAAACTAACAAAAAATCTTTCCATGAACCGATTCAATGAAATGACTTAAAATATTTGGCGAAATGCATAAATCTACGGTTTACAAAATCAATGGTAAAGAAATTCGTAAATTATTAAACCAGAGACTGTGTTTCAAAGAGCTTTGATGGCAAGTGATAACAGGCCAAATGTTAATCTGAAAATGATAATGAGTGTACCATTGCCGGATATTCCAGGTGTACTTTTTAAACCTGAAGGTGCAAAAGAAAAACATCTTAATCTGATCTTATACATTTACTAGAAAAAAATATTCTTGACGATATAAAATCTGATGAAGCCATCATTACAAAAATATAATTGTATAGTTATAGATGGCATGGCCGAGCTTCAGAAATTAAACTCTAACAATCTTGTGACTTTCAATGACGTAGGTCATCAAATAATGCAAAAAATTATTAGAAAATTGTATGACGCAGGTGAAATTGATTTAATTTTCGATCGTTATAATTATTGCGGTATCAATCCCAAACAACAAGACAGATTTGCTAGGTATGGTAATGGTAGCCAAGCAGTAGATATAATGGGCAGCAGACATGTTCGAGACTTTAAAAAAATACTGGCAAGTAATGAAAATAAATATAATCTGACAAATTTCATTTGCATGTATTTACAGGAACATCGCCCAAGTTCCGAGATAATGACAAATGTAAATAAAAAAGTTTGCGTAGCAAGTGGAATTGAGCCTCGAAAAAATACGTACGTTATTTCTAAAAATTATCAATACGCTGACTTCAACTTAGCCTGTAATCATATGGAAGCGGATATAAGGATAATTTTCCATTTGAATCATTTCCAGTTAAGACAGACTGATCAATTACAAATCATAGTTGAATCTCCAGACACGGACGTTTTCATACTTTTGATTTCACACTACCTTAATCGATTTGAACCGTTTATATGGTTCTATACAGGCAAAACGGAGAGTAAAATTGATCAGTGTCGATTTATTCTTAATCATAAACTGTATGAAGAACTAGGTCCACAAAAAAGTTTAGCTCTGATCACTTTACACGCCGTAAGTGGCTGTTATACCATAAGCTCATTTCATAATATAGGAGAAAAGAAAGCGTATGTTGGATTTTCCAAACTGTCTGATATAGACTTCGATGATTTAGCGAAAATAGTCGATTCACCTGTACAAGAAGCTTTGGATGCAGTGACGAAATGTTTAGGCGCGATTCATATTCCGAGTAAGCCTAAAAGAAAGGAAGCTTTCGAAGGAGAAAATACAACATCAATAAATCATTTGAGATATAAAATAGCCATTATTAAGAATATACCAGTAGACAAATTACCTCCGGCAGAGCCAGCGTTGTTACAGCATATTACGCATTGTTTTGAATTAATGACGAACTGGCGTGGGTTGTTGAAAAATTGGCACACATGTAGCCTCCGGAAGCTATGACCACGATCGCTCGCCCGGCGATCGATCCCAACGCGACCGGAGGTGATACGTCATCCGACTCGTCACTTCCCACAACACCGGAAGACGATCGAGTCGGGAAATCACTGAATAACTATTAGAGGTTGAAGAGCCACTGACTTTATTCACAAAACTTAAAGAAACTTAATACGTGAGTTCACTTGAAGACCCACGATTGGTTTCTTGTCGTTGCAACGACCGAGGATTAGCAACACCAGCCTAAGCCTTGATAGCAACTGACTCTCTCTGAGAAGGGAGCCCGGCAGTCCCCCACCAAGGCACCGTCAAGCGAATACATGAGTCACCATACAAGCCAAAAGGTAGCCCCCAAAACTCATAAACAGAAAAGGAACCTTGAACGAGAAGAAGCATTGGGAGGATGCCATGCGATGATCAATGAAGCCCGAAGGTCAATCAAAGGGAAACAATAACATCAAATAAATTATTAACATGCGTGTTAAATGGCAAGTTAATGAATGGACTCAAGCAAAATCTGCAAACGTAATATCTTTCCATCCAATTTGTTCTTGCTTATCACAAGGTTTTACATGTTGCGATCTGTGCTCTTGCTCTATGTAATGTAAAATCTAGAAATACAAACTGACGATATGGAAGCAGGGACTGAATCTAAGACTGAAGATTAGTTTTTCATCTAATAGTTAGAAATAAATATGAATAAAAGTTTATATTTAAGCATAAATGTATATTTTGTATTAATAAATAGTTATTATTGTATGCATTTCTTCTAACAACAGTAAATTTCTTTATTTGTCATTTAAATGTAATGTATAATTCGTAATCTTAGATAACCATGCGATACTATCATTAATTAAAAAGTATACAGTTACTATATCAATAGTTTGCGAATCGATATTTTGTTTTCCGGCTACTCTCCCGCTCGTGGAGAATCGGGGAATTTCACGAGTTTTTGATCGAAAATCTTGAAAGGCGAAAGAAAGTCACCGAGATAAAAAAAACTTTGCATGAAAATATAGCTTTAGATGAATAATCTCGAATAAAGAAAATTCAAAAAGGTCAAGTATAAACCGAGAAAAAATTTTATGAAAATGGCGCATTTTTGTTATTTTTCGACCTTTAATCGCTCGTAGCTCGGAAACGAAGCGTTTTTTCGAAACTATCCGGCTGGTCAACTCGCTTCTTTTTACGTCTTTTAAGGGGTACACCGCTCGCCTAATTGGAAACGGTTCACACGGCCTTGACTTTTCACGTTTCTATACTTCCGACTCAGTAACAAGGCTATTCGCAGGCAACCACTGACACTGTAACTAAACCGAGGGTTTGGTGTACTTCAATGGAAAGAACGACTTTGTTCTACTTTAAAGTGAAAAATGTGAAATTTGTTCATCTTATTTATTTGTAAAAATTTCAATCGTTATATTTCATCAATTATTATCAAACACATATTACTTTTAGAAATATTTGCAGCAATTCATATATTTGTCTGCAAATTTATTTTTTAGCAGAAAATTAGGTAAAACTGCATGAACAGTCGATCATCTTCGAATGATCTGGCCGAAAGAAGTGTCCCTCTCTTACCGTTTTCAAGATATCGAGCTTTTTACTCTCGAAAATATCGATTTTCATCTATGTTTTTGGAAATATACTTATGTGTATCGGAGTGCCTTCGAATTTGAAACGATTTCGACTGGGGCAATTTTTGACTTGTACAACCCTCGGCCCCTTTAAAGTGGTTTTAGTTGTGGACGTAAGGTAAGGGTGGAGGGGGCGGGGAATTGCGGAAAAGTTGGAAAAGGGGTCCAAGTGCCTTTGAATTCGAAACGATCCCGACGCGAGGGTATTTATGACTCGTAGGCACTCCCCACCCCCATCCTTTTTCAGCGGCTTTTCTTGGGTGGCCTAAGATCCAATCCGACGCGAGATATACTTGGTGAAACGAAGTGAGGTGTAACACGGTGGACGCAATGATGGGGGCATACTTCTCAAGTACCCGGGGATGAGATAGGAATTGCCCAAGGGTTTCTGCTCGATAGTTCGATACCTAAATCTTACAAAAAACAAAAAAATAGATCAAAACGCCAGGGACCGGAACGTTTTAGGTTGGACCAGTCCGGGTGCGGATTGGACATTTATAATTCTTAAGGGTGCGGGTCCGAACCCTGACCCTTAAACTTCTGTAGGGTTCTGATCCATACTCGGACCATTTTAGTTCTTAGTTTGAGTCCGCAACCTGGCCTTTTAAATTCGTAAGGGTACAAGTCGGGACCCGAACCCTTAAATTCCTTAATAGCCCGGACCCGAATCCTTGAGACATACGGATGCGCAGTATAGTCACACGGCACCTATTGCTGCGCAGTAAAGTAAGGGACTACTTATAGATGCGCAGTAGGGTTACATAGCAGTTACATCTGCGCAGTGGACATCCATGGCTTATACGGGTGTGCATTAGAGTTCCATGCTACTTACGGATGCGCAGTACTTTGGCCCTTATGACGTTTTGCATGGTCAAATTTTGGCGCTTATGGCCTTTTGCTGTGTCATATTTTGTCACTTATGCCCTTTTGTTGTGCCAATTATTGGCGCTTATGCCCTTTTGATTTGTAAAATACTAGAGTTTATGCCCTTTTACTTTGCTAAATGTTGGCGTTTATGTCCTTTTGCTTTGCAAAATATTGGCACTTACATCCTTTTTCTGTGTCATATTTTGGCGCTTATGCCCTTTTGCTGTGCCAAATATTGGCGCTTATGCCCTTTTGCTCTAACAGTTGGAGCGCGCATGACTTTCACATAGTATCCACATCATTTCGAGGTAACGTTGGTTTCTAAACTTCACAGTTTAGAATTTGATTTATCAAATTTAGTTGTTGACATATGATTCTCATTTCGAGCCTACTTCAATTCACAAATCGACCTCATTTTATTAGATTTATCGATAAAACTGAAGTGCAATTGTTTTGTTGCGTGAACTGTTTCAATACCGAATTAAGTCCCGAATCGAATCCCAGTTTTTAGATTTATGCATGCATAAATGGTAATTTTGTTCATATCTTTTAGGAAAAAATTTTAATGAAGTTTCAAACTTGCAATAATTGGAATTATGTTCTATAACTGAACTCTCGCTTTGCAATCTTATTTCTTGTACGGAACCCTCAGTTCTTTACATGTGTTGCTTATCAATCTTCCTGTTACCCGTAGTTTACTGAGAAACAATATATTTGCAAGGTAATTGCGTTTGTTCAGAATAATAATTCCATCACATTATTAAGTTTGGAACCCAATAAAACGTCGCGAAACTGTAAAATTTTCAAGAAACATAAATTTAGTTATTGAATTTTTTATTAATTTTGTGAAAATAATGAAAAAGTTTCAAATTTGAGCAAGTTAAAAAATTCTAATCTATA